>RJWM01025053.1:0-29865 GCA_004363535.1 Dasyprocta punctata | reverse complement strand
AGGTCTTTGAAAAAGTGCAGATTTTGTCATCAGGTTATAACAGAAAATTCTATTGGGGATTCAGAACTCTACTGAATTAGGTGACTATGGCTTCTTTCTCTTCCTCCCTTTCCCCTTAAAAGGGATTGTGTGACCCTGGCACCTGCTCCTTCCTCTTCCCCTCACTCCCTGTCAGGTAAGTAGTTTTGCTCTGCTCCACGTTGCCTGTGTTATACATTGTCACTAACATAGCATGACTGAGTAGTTATGGACTGGAAGCTCCAAAACTGTGGATCAAAATAAACCTTTTCTCTGTTTAAATTGACTATATCAAGTATTTGTTATTGTGACAGAAAGCTCACTGTAACACAGGGATGCTGAGGGTACATAATGGCTTGCAGGACAGTTTATTTTCTAAGCGGGTAGAAGAAAGCAAGAGGTAGTGAACCACCGAAAACAGTGAACCAGAGAACGGAAATCAAGTGTTACTATTTGAAGATTGTTGATTGTAGACCAAGTCACAAAGAGAAAACTGTCCCACCACGCTAGACTCCCCGTTGCTAATCCCCCTTCTTTAACAGAATCAACCATTCATCATGAACTCGACCCATTCTGTTGAAGTCATCTGCACCACGCGGTTATCTTTCACATGCCAGCTATCGGGTTCTTCAGCAAACACAGCACAGCAGAATCGCTCTATTCTGATTGCGAGGACATATCCACAAAGACCCTCCTCATTGTGGACTTCAAGGAATTTGCATGTGTAATTTATCCTCTTCTTCTCCTTACAGCAGTGATAGACAGGCAGCTCTGTAATGTATTGTTTTATTTTCTTTTCTTTCCTTGGGAGATCACACTTTTCTGCTTCAAAACCAATTATTTTTTGTGTCTTCTCATCTAAACCAATGAACAAATATCCACCATCACTATTTGCAAATGCAGAAGCAGTCGTGGGAAGAATCTCTTTAGTGCGTTCTAAGAACTTTTTTGTCACGAATGCCTTAATTTCAACATGAGTTGATTCAGTAAAGGGAAACTCTTCTTTGTGTATAAGTTTTTCACTGTTAAAAAATTTAGCAGCCAAGTCTTCATTGTGACTTTCATCAATACAAGCCCTCTCTGCAGGCAACGTTGGTGTTGAGTATGATCTTCCTTCAGTTCTCTTCAGTTCCTTGAGGAACTCCAGTGCAGAAGCCTCATCCATTTGATCACTACGCGTTACATTCCTTCTGCACATATTGGTGCTCAAGGTTCCATACCGCTGACCAGTTATACCCGACTTCACAAATATCAGGAAGTGGTGCTCTTTCTGCATGAAATTAAGGTATTTTTCAACATCTGACACCATTTTTTCAAAATCCAGTTCCAAATCTTCTCCTATTCCACATTTTGGATAACTATAGTCTTGATTTTCAATTTCTGCTTTGACTATTCCCCCTGCCCACTTCAGTAGAGCAGATATAGCTCTTAAGATCTTTTTATTCTGATCTATTTTCAGTTTTGGATCCATCTTTTTCCTAGCCTTCTCTCCAAGGGTGACTTTTTTTACATCTAAAACCAGCTCAGCATATTCAGATTCCGCATCAATAGGCAAATACATTTCTCCAGCAGCCATCTCAGGCTTCAAGCTGAATTTTCTTCCTGTAAAATAGACAGAGCCCACTGAAGTAGGACCTGAGCAGGAGCGAGCAAATTCTGTATTATTTAAGAAATGCAAAGAAGTCCCTTGCTCTATATCTTCTAGAGAACTGGTGAGTATACAGGTGGGAAGTAATGTTTGTGGAGACAAATTTGCATGTGAGACTATAATAATTTTTATTTCTACTGATCTTTCCAACTGGCTTCCATAGTTTTAGTGATCTTCTAATTCTTTGAATGTCATCTTTATCTGTGATTTTATCTCTTCTTTAATCTCTAATGCTTTATCCCTATATTCTTGCTCCTTCTTTTAGCCACTGAATGGAGCCTGTGTAATCTTTTAGTATTGAATCTGGGTTTTGATGTACCATCATTTATACTTTTTATTTTATTTTAATAATTTTAGCTTTATCCTCCATTACTTATTCCTTTTATGGTGAGTCATTTGGGAAAATTTCTAGTTGAGGATCTAGAGACACTCAGCAATATTCTGTATTCATTATGCTTTGCTTCTTATGAGAAAAATTTAGATTTACAAAGCTTGGTCAATCATCTTTTGTTGTTGTTACTGTTGTTGCTTTGAGTTTTACTTTTTGTTTGTTTGTTTCTTGATTTTTGAGATGGGGGTCTCATTTTGTGGTGCAGGCGGGCCTTGAATTCACTATGTAGCACAGGCTGGTCTCTAACAGCAATCCTTTTGCCTCAGCCCCAGAGTGCTGGGATCACAGGGGTAATATTAAATGAAGGAGTCCAAGTTACTCGACCACTTTTCCTATGAGATAGCCACATATTTCCAAAGATATGAAATTCTCATATTCAAAACTTTGGTACTGTAGTCTGAATTTTTGTGCCCCTCTTAAATTTCCTATGTTGAATTGCCTACCCTCAAGGCCATGAGGTCTCTAGGAGACAATTAGGTCATGAGAGTAGAGCCTTGAGGAATGAGATTATAAAAGGGATCCCAGAAACTAACTTAGCCCTCTACCATGTGAGAACCCAGCATGAAGTTGGCAGTCTGCAATGAGAGGAGAGCCCTCACCAGAACCCAAACTTGCCGATACCTTGATATTGAACTAATAGCCTCCAGAATGTGATAAATAAATTATTGTAATTTATACACCATGTGGCTTATGGAGTTTGTTCTAGTAGCCTAAATGGAATAAAGCAGTCAGTGTCAGTGTCTATATTCTTCATCAGTTAACTCTGTTCCTTTAAAATCTCTTGTGATAAAGGCTTTGCTATAGATTGAAATTTAAAAGGATTTTGGGTTTATCAAGTGGCCTAGAGACAGTTGAGGTAAAGGCCCATCATTACAGAAAAAGACAGCACTGCTATTAGTCCTCCTCAAAATATTACCACACACACTTTGGAGATACTTATCCCATCATTCTTGCCACTTTCTGAAGCAGTTCTGGAAGTCCTCCTTGTGAGTGTTTTTATAAGGGGTGACTAAAAACATACTGAATGTCATTGCTGAGGGCCATCTGAAAGAAAGACTGGCTCATAAAAACATTACTACGTGCCCCTATCTACCTTACTCACCACGTATGGCACAGTCCAACTTCTGGCTTTTCACGAAACTCAAAATAACCATGAAAGGTAAACATTTTGATTACATTCAGGACATTAAGGAAGTCATGATGGCACAACAAAAGACACTTTTAAAAAATACTTCAGAACTGTTTCAGAAAACATCATTAATGATAAGTGTGTTGGAAGTGAGGGAAAGTACTTTGAAAGTGACTCATAGAAAGTGTATTTTATTGCAATGCATTTTTAAATTAAACACTTCATCAGGTGTAGTGGTGCACACCTATAATCCCAGCAGTTGGAAGGTTAAGGCAGTTGGATCGCCATGAGTTCTGGGCCAGCCTGAGCTAAATAGCAAAACTTTGTCTCAAAAAACAAACAAACAAAAAATTTAAACATTCACCAAGTTTCAAACACACCTCACACACAGCAGTCATTACACTAGGAAATGTTATAAAGGGGTCATATTATTCCCATCCTCTCCTGGACCAGTATTGTGCAGAGGTTCCTATGGAGGCTGTTATTCTTTTATAAATTTTTGATCACATGTAAACAATTATAATTTGGGGATTCTGAGCCATTTGGATAATGTGAATTAATTTAAGATAATTCATATATCGATAATAAGCTTCCATACAGAGGAAAATGGAGCATGCATTCCATATAACACTTTTTATTTTACAGGAGCAGACAAAGTGTTCAGTCGATGCTACCATTCCACATGAACCATTCCTCAGGTGACCTGGAAACTCTGCTTTTGCACGGGTGACATATAGAATTTGAACACTTTCCTCTTTTATCTATCTTTAATAAACTGATGATCACCCACCCCGCAACTCACATATTCATCCTTCTCCCCTTGGTACCTTTACAAAACTTTATATCTGTATTTGCCCCTAATTTTACATGGATTGAGGGATGTCTTTAGGAACAGTGCTGAAGTGTTCAGAGAAGCTGTTCTCAACCTACAGAGAATGTGTTAAGGGTGCCTAATCATTTATGACACCAGAAGGAATGTTTGGGGCCTTGTTTCTTGCCTGGGCAGGCCATCTCTACTTCCCTCCTCCAATTGAAGGCAGAAGGTTGAGTCCATCCCATCCCATTATCCTGATTTAGAGGGCCTGCCTGGCATTTCGGTCCCTATGTGTAACTGTGTTTTCTTGTCCTGTCCTCTTAAAGCTCAAGGATCTTCTTCCCTACTCTGTGCCATCCCCAGACCTGCACTGGAATGGATTCACCAACTCAATGTGTCCTGTGCCGAAGGTCACTCATCCCATTCAGTCAAAACTCATTGAGGGCTTAAAATTTTTTTCAGAAAAATATACCTGTGATCAAAATATGTGATGAATGTTTAGGTTATTTTTAAAAATTTGTAACAGTAAAACATACATTGTATTAACTCTGCTTCCCCTTTACTTGGAACACACTTATTCCATTGTTCTTCCACTTTCTGAAGCAATCCTAGAAGTCTCCTTTCATGTCTTTAGGAAATGAGGTTAAGAAAAAGGAGCACTGAATGACACTGCCCACTTCTATTCAACGAAAGACACTCTCCAAAAAGCATTACTGTGTGCCCTCATCCACCCGATGCAGGGAATCCGGCACCTTGTGCATTCGGACATTGCATGAAGGGTAAATATTCTGAATCAATTCACCACCTCAGGCAGCCAGGACTGTGAAACTAAAGACGGGAAGGAGGACAGGAAAGAGGACTGCCAGCACCGCTTCAGAAAGTGGCAAGAGCTATGAAAATTAGGCGCTTGAAGCATAGGCAAGTGTTTCGAGGGGGATTAATAGCAGTATGTCTTTTACTGTACTAATTTTTAAATTGAAATATTCAAGGAATTTTGTGATCACATCTCACAGGACAGCTTAAAATTTTATCTTGATGTATAAGCATAATGTCACTTGTCCAGGTGCAGTCATTTGGTATATTTTCTGTGGTTATCAAAAACGAACATAGATTGATGATACTCATCGCCACTGTAACTTTGCTGAAGTTGAAGTCCATTTTTGCATTTTCATATCATCATATCATTATATTGAGTGGAGTTAATGCACCCATCTGTTACAAAGAAACAAAAATATATCTTGAAAATGCCTTCTTTTTACCTCTTATTTCACACCATAGAAAACCATGGCAAAGAGAGAGAACAATTTTGCATTCCCTGGATTTCTGAAACAATTTTAACGTTGAGAACACCTTAACTACAAGCATTGCATTTGAATCTTTTATATTCTTTTTTGCCAGACAGAATTAAAACCCTCCAAATCTTCATTAAAAGTCTCAGTACAAATAGGATTTTTAAAGTCTTTAATTATTACTAATTTCTGGCCAAAGGTTAATATGAATGGCTTGCTTCTTTACCAGTAGTGCGACCATACTAATAGTCAGATTTTCCTGTTTCTTATTCCAAAAATTGTCATTTTAGAGGGAGAAATAGCTTCTATCAGGATGAAATGTAGCTTAATCATATTCCTTGTTTTTTTCAAACTTTCACGCTTATTTTATTCTATTATGATAAAGATACATTCACATAAAGAGTTTCTCCCTCATTGTATTGTTTCTCAAAGTAGAAAACGTGAAAAGATTCAGAGTTCTTGGCTGAGGATGGTGGTTCAGGCCTGTAATCCCAGCACAGCAGCAGGAGCTGAGTGGATTGAGGTCAGAGGATTTCTGTAAGTGTGAGGCCAGCCTGGGCTACACAGTGAGTTTTAAGGCCTAGTGGAACTACATAACAAAGAAACAATATCAAAAATCAAATAAATGTAATATATATATGTATATATATATATATATCTGAAATAGATAAATAAATCCAATTTCTATACAAACTTTTCACACTGAATAATACGTTTACTATCTTTGTGCAATTTTCAGATAAATAGGCTTTGGGCTCATATTCTTGTTTTCATGCCTAGAGAGTGCTTCTTAAAGAGGTATCATAGTTAAGGGATTAGAGACCTGGTGCTTAACTTCTTTCACTTGAAATCTTAATCCCACTATTAGGTTTATACAAAAAGTTAGTACAAGGTTGAAACCAATGAATATACAACCACAGAAATTAAGAAAAAGTATTACCTTCTGAAGATGGGCTGTCTTTCAACAGAAACTACTTTACTTGTCTGTAGCACATCCTTACTACACCACAAACAACAAGCAGCATTTGCAACTATATGGCTTTAGCATCAGAAAAGTTATGGTCCCTAAAGAGGTGGGCATGGAATCCTCCAAGATACTTCATTCCACTGATCAATTTACTAGCAGTACAAAATGGGTTATTCTGTCTCAATTATCATAAAGCAAGACACTCTCTCACTTGGATTCAATCAACCTATCCCACCTTTCTAATCTGAAAATATTTATTTAAGGGAGAACTACAGTCATCATCTTCTAGGTCAAAGTTTTTCAACTTCGGCACTATTGCATTTTGAGCTGCAAAATCCTTTGCTGTAGGAGATTGTCCTGTACATTGTAGGGTATTTAGCTGCATCTATAGGCTCTATTAGGTGGTATTGACAGTCCTAAGTTGTGAGAACCTTAAGTGTCTCCAAGCATTATGTTCCTTGAAAGACGAATTTTCCCTTGACTTCTCCTCTGTTAAGAAACCTCTGCTCTAATCAAATATAGAAGTGCAGTTCAACAGGAATATTATGTAAACTACACGTGTTAAGCTCAAGTTTCCTGGCAACTACATTTGAAAAAGAAACAAAGATAGAATTTTAGTAGTATACAGATTTATATCTTTTCTTTTTCCCTTCCCTCTTTCCCCCTTTAAACGAACATACTGCTGAATGTATTAGTTATTTAGAGAGAACAATTGATACTCATATGGTTGGATCAATTTTACATGTCTGTATCTGTTAACGTAAACAACCATTTTGAAGATAACAATACGCAATATTGCAACCATTGTCAAGTTTCCATCATCCTGTTTTGTAAACCTGTAATGTTACTGTTGTGCATTTATTCTAGTCGTTTGTCTCTTTTGCTTTTTGTCTTTCTTATATGTGTCTTTTTTCTTTCTCTTAAATTAAATAAATAAATAAATAAAATAATTTTAGTAGTATATTTTGTTTAACTAAATATTTCCAAAATAGATCATTTAAGCATGTGATCATTTAAAAATGAGTAATGTGATATTTTCATTTATTTTTCATACCAAAATTTGAATCCAATGTGTATTTTTTTATTGGTGTATGTCTGCCATCCATAATAATTACATTCATCTTGGGGGATAGGTACATATTTACAGATCACATTTTTAATTATTTTTCCTTTCCCTTCTGTTCCACACCCTCTGCTCATTGTCCTTCTCCAACTCCTTTTCCATCTCTTTGTTGTGTTTATGTCATACTTACATTGCGTCTCAGAGGAGACTGGCCACATTGCACAATATCATTAGTCACATGTGGTCAGAATGTGCAGTATGGGACAGCACAGCTGCATGTAGGATATGTGGCAAAAACCATGAGTCAGCCTCAATAAATTAAAGTGACAAACAAATAACCATGAGCACACCCAGTGCCCAGTGCTTGGTATTGGCTTCTAATACCAAATTCCAATAAAAATGACCAGAGCTTCTTTCAGAAATGGATGGTTCTAAGGCTGGAACAGGATATACAATATGTACGTGAGTTATATGCCATTTAGTGAACTCAGAAAGAAAGATGGAAATGCTTTCCTTTTTATCTTTCTGAGTTGTTCGGTTTTGCTGGAGTTAGAAGACCCTACAGTGTCAAGAACAAATGCTAGAATGCCACAGATAAACACAGATAGGAAATAGAAAATTTCAAAACTTGCACTATGGGAGGACAATGGCAGAACAAGGTCAATAATGAGTGAAATATTAGTGAAATAAGTAATATTTTCAACTTGTATCAGTTATACAAACATTTTGTTATTAGTATTTAGAATAGGATTTTTAAATGTTTTAACTACACTGAAAAAACCAGTAACTGCATTGGTATCTTTGCATTTTGTCTTGTTTTGTTTTTATATTGTAGGTGTTGTGGATTTAACTCAGCGTCTGGTGCACACTGAGTGTGTGCTGTCTACTGAGCCTCACCATTAGCATCGCATTAGCCTGTAATTATCAGGGTTTTAGTCAGAAGAATAATCTTATAGGTGTCTCAGTGTTCTTCGGTTGTTGTGTCAAATTAGCACAGACTGAACGATGTAATAAAGCTATTTGTCATACTGCTTTTTTTTTAAGACAGGGTTTCATTATGTAGTTCAGGCTGGCCTTCCGCTTACTATTTACCCCAGGTTGCACTCAAACTCACAGTCCTCCTTCCTCAGCCTCCTGATCGCTGGCAGTACAGGTGTGTACCAACCTGCCCAACTTTCTCACAGCTATTGTGACTGGGAAGTCGAAGTTGAAGGTGCCAGTACTGTGGCTTGCATTTTGAAAATGTTTTGAGGGTTGTAGGTAGCTGTCAACACACTGTGTTGTTTGTGTATGTGGGAACAGAGAGGGCAAACTCTGCATCACTTGTTATAAAGACATCATCTTACTAGATCAGAGTCTCGCTCCTATGATATCACTTAATGTTAATGATTTCTTTTGTGGCCCTAATCTCCACGTGAGCTAGGGCTTCAACATATGCATCTGGGGTGAAGACAACACAGACACACACATGGTCTATAGTGAGGATGCACAAAATTATGAAAGTAAATTGGGAAAATTACAGTTTCAGAATGACTTAAATGGCTCTCTGCTCACTGCCTTTTGCCTGCCCTGCCATGAGCTGTTTCTCTTCTGTGCTGCACCTCTGCCAAGACACCCTACCTTGGAGCTAGTCATGTATGGACTGAAACCTGCACAAATGTGAGCAAAAATAAACATTACCTCATTAGAAAACAATGACTTCAAATTTAAATGGATACATTATAGAGCAATAAGAAATAGAAATAAATAGAAAAGTGGGTGGAAATACAGTTTTTTATGATGATGACAGAGGTTTCTTTTTTCAGTGATGGAAGACAAGCTCAGGGTCTTGGTCACACTGGGCCAGTGCTGTGCCACTGAGCTGCATCATCAGCAGACTTACTGATTTCTAAAGAACATTTCTTTCCAGCTCCTCTTCACTGTAGAGCTTATACACACCCTTAAATTAGATTTTGGTCTCAAGTACTATGTCCTATTGAAAACTAAAGAAAACTAGTTGATATTCCCTTTCTCTTGGCCTAAAATTTCTTGTATAATGACAATGTTATCACAATTAATGCTTGATCTAGTCCATTTTGTGAACCCACACTGGAGATTATAATTTTAAAGGAGTAATCATCACAGTGCTCTTACTTTTTCCAAAACAGCTAAGACCTACTTTACCAATGACTGAATTATCTTGAGAATCTCCCCAGTCCTAAATCAATATGACAAAGAGGAATATCAAGAATTCAGGAAAGAGGTTCTCTTTTTGGATGGCCAAATGAACACATCAACCTTCTGCAAAGAACAAGCAAGGAAAAGAAATATGTGAAGTCACTACAACAAATCCAAGTCTTAGAAGAAAGAAAGATCACAGAATGAGTTTCCTGTTTTCGTGGCTTTTACCTAGCATGCAAGGTACAGGTCTATGTTGTGCAGGGTTGCACAGGTGCTTATGGAAAACCACCAGATTTCCAGCTGGAACAATCAAAGAACAGAATGTAGATCAGCCTGAGTGTTTACAAAGAGTTGTGCAAGGAATCTTTGAAAGCAATGAACCGGAGTACAGGCATTCGAAATTCTCAGGTCTGCCCAAATCTCTAGCTGACCAGTGAACTGAACAAAAAACTTCATGCCAGTTCCAAACAGACATGGATATTTCAGTAGCACTCGTCTCATCTCATTTAGGCAGAGTTACTCTTATCATTCATGAAGCCACAGAAGAGAAGCACCCTGTCACTGAGCCAACCCTGCTGTGGTGTTTCTGATAATGAGTCAGATATTTGAAACCATCAAGCTAGATGATTCCTAAGGGCTCCTGAAACTCATCCCCAAGAGACTGTGGCACTGTCATTTCATACATCTGGAGTTGTAGGACATAACCTTTCATGAACTTATTTTCAAGAAAATGTATTAAATCATCTGATTTTCACCTAATATATTAAATGGCAGTTACTACCTGGAAATAAATGCTTTTGGAGATTGGCTTTACATTCTAGTCCTTCTCTAGAAGACAGCGGTCTGCACTGTGCACAGAATTAGCCGAGATTCTGAAGCATCAGCCAAATCTGAGAGAAGAAAACATCGTATGTGACTTCATCCCTCACCAGTGGGATAGGCCATATGAAGGGGTTTCTAAATGTCATTTAACCTCTTATAATTCAGGCCACAGAATACAATGTTACATCATTTCTACACTTGTTACTCTTATCAAAACTTCCAGAAAAATCCTAGTTTGAGTCTTGAATGCTATCTACCCCATTCAATAAAATGCTCCTTCTTCTACTATGTTTGAATATCTATTTGCTTGACCTGTAGTGGAATTAAAAATGCTCTCTTTTTAAATTCTCTCATCATGTGTTGTATGGCTTTGCATCTTCAATAATCCCAACAGAAAGGAACAACTCAGGCTGTTTCCTCCCAGAATTGGTCTCGTGCTAATCTGTGGTGCAAGGCAATTATTACTATGAAACTCCAGGAAATTCTAATTAGAGAATTTTAAATAATACATTCTTTTATAAGGACCCCATTTCCAAACATTTTCTTTACATCTTTGGTGGAAAACCAGCATTCACAAATTTGATTTTGTCTTTTCTTCACATAATAAAACTCTGCCACATGTGAAAAGCATAGCAATTGAAAAAGCCCATCTCAGCTCAAAGTTATAGAAAATAAAGGAAGACATGGAGATGACCAAGTGATAAGAAGGACAGGGAAGGAACTCTCTCCCTCTTGCCTGGATCCATGTCCATCATCATGGCTGCCCGTTCCTTAGTTGTCAGGCAGTAGATGGTCTTCTCTTCATTCACCATCCATGAAATAGGAGCATTCGAAAACACTACACAGCAAAAGGACTCAACTTTGACCACAGCAAGATAACCATATAAGTTTTCCTTTTTAAACTCATGCATAACTTTTGTCTCATAGGCACTCATGCATTAATGGAGCAAAAATGGAAGACAGGCAATTTAGAAACTGCTTCTGCTATTACTCTTTGCAAAGAATCAGGATCAACATTTTCTTTTGCATATCCCAGGAATCACTTACTTTTTAAAAAAACTTTAAAGAGAATAAAATCAAACAACATGAAACATGATAAAGGCAATCAAAACAAAATAATGAAAGCAATAATGGATTTTAAAACAAGATAATAGGAAATCAACAAAGGTTACCCTGATGCCACTTGTCATCTTCAAAATAGCTGCCTATCCCATCAGGCATAGTGAAATCAAACAAAACAAAACAGAGCAAAACCAATTAAAACAAGAAAATGAAAGCAATACCTGACTTCAAAACAAGATAATAGGAAATCAACAATGGCCACCATAATTTATCTCCTTATCTTCAAAATAGCTCCCACATGATCAGATAAGCTAAAATCAAACAAAACAAAATGGAATGAAATCAAATGCAAACCAATGAAAATGATACAGGACTTCAAACCGAGATAGTAGGGAATTAACAATGACTGCCATAATGCCTCTTGTTATCTTCAAAATAGTTATCCAGACCATCAGACAGAGGCATGTAAAATTAATCTATCAATAGCAAAACTAAGTTGCTTCTTTACTTCAGTTGTTATCTTTTCAGAAATTTCAGGTGTGTGACTTTTAATTTCCACTATGTCTGTGTCTCCTGAACTTGTTCTGTGTGGGCTAGAGGTCTGAGATTGAATTTTGCTCCTTTGTCTTGACATCTTCCTGTGCTTCCCTGAATCAGCCTATTGCTGCATCCCAGGTGCTCACTGCATTTGCTGCCAGGCCCTTAGTGTAGGTGATTGGACTAGGCACCTGGGTTCCTCCAATCTGGGCTTCCTGGAATGATGGAGAGGCACAGGGTGGTGGTTCACTGATGTTCCTCCAATGGTGGTGTTGCCTCAGGGCATGACTTCTTCTCTGGGCCCAAGCTGGGCTCACTGGATCTCTCCTGGTTGCTGGTGCGTGGCCTTGGGGGTGTGGCTTCTTCCTAGTAAGTTCATTTGTTCACAGGTTTGTTTAGGGTCTGATATTTCTGCTGATTCTCTGTCTAACTGATCTGTCTCTCAGTGACAATGGGATACTGAGGTCTCCTGTTACAACTGTGCTATCACTTACTTGATTTTCCATGTCTATCAATAACTGTCTTATATAGTTGGATGCTCCCATATTAGATGCACATATATATTTATGATTGTTATGGAATTTGTGCTGTCTCCAGTTTTCTCATTGACCACAATCAATCTAGTGTTACTATTGTTTGCTTTGTTTTGTAGCGATTGGGTTGATTTTTAATGGACTCTTGCTATTTATTTTCCTTTGGTTTTCAAAACAAGATGATAGGAGTTTAACAATGGTTGTTATATTGCATATTGTTATCTTCAAAATAGTTGCTCAGGTTACCAGACACAGGAATAAAACAAAACAGTAAAATGGAATAAAACACTGGATTTCAAAAACAAAACAGAAGGAAATTGCCACAGTGGCTGCAATACATATTGTTATTCTCCAAATAGATGCTCAAACTACCAGCTTCAGACCTGCAAAGTCGGTCAAACAATACAAGCATTAAAGTTTTTTTACTTTTATCATCTCAGTCTGACTTCTCTGAAAGTCAGCCCACTGCTTATGGGAGTGGCAGCGGGGGTAGGGGGCGGTATGCTGTTCTTGCCTCCCAACCTGCACACAAGTTGGTTCATGGGAAGGTGTGATTTTGGTTCTTGATTCAGTTCCCATTCCCCATGGCAGCTGGTCCAGGCTCTTGGGAGGGCATGGTTTCACTTCTTTATCTCTTGCTATTTTTAGGATATCTTTCTTTTCATGATCACTAGCTGCAATTGCATCTTCAAAATCTGAAATTCTATGTTTTCCTTCATTCAATCTGTTGCATATACCTTAAATGGAGGCTTTAATTTCCTGGATCTCTTTTTTTAATCTTTTTCATAGATTCCATTTCTCATGTTGGGCATTTTTTGTTTCCATGTTTTTCCAAGTTCATCTAGTGTTTCATTTGTGTCTTCTCTGATATCTTTGAGTTTAAGCAATATTTCCTTTTGTACCAGAGAGATCATTTTCTCTATAGCTTTTTCCACTTGTTTTTTTTTTTCACTTCTGGTGTTATCCTTTCAGAAAGTTCCAGGGTTTGACTACCACCTTCATCCATCTCGCTGAGTTTCCGGCTTGTCCTGAGTGGGCTGGGGATCCGGGCTCACACCCTGCCTTGCTGTCTCACCATTCTCCGCCTTCTCTTTCTTCTTTTATTTTGTCTTCTATGTTGATGCCTGCCAACCACCCATGATATATAGCTCTACCACTAGCATTGTGGCCTCTCTCAGAGGAAAGGAGATGTCTTTTCCTCAAGGATGTCTTCCAGATGTAGTTGGTTCTCTATAGCTATCCCAAGAACCTACCTTCTTCTGGTGTTTATAGTTCTGTGACAATGTCCGTATTGCATCTCAGAGATGTGCTGGGTATGGTGTGGATCTTAGCCTCTGGATGTAGGGGCTGGCACTGGTCTTCTGTGGGTGGAGTTCTCCAAAGTCCAATTGCTCTCTCCTTCCTGTTGCTTCACAGGCTTCCACATTACTGGCCTCACCGATTACTTTGCCCTCAAGAGGTGTGTGTGCCTCTGTGCACCAGACTGTTGTGTTGGGTCTTGGGGTTCTGGTAAGTCTTACACACTTTCAGCCAGCCTGCCTTCCGGGATGCAAAGAAGGCCCAAATGGCAAACACACTGCCTTCCAGCTGCCCTCCCCCCCCCCACACTGGGTGTAATGGAGGGGCCCAGAGTGTGGACTCATTGTCTTGTAGCCTGCCTGCCCACTGGGATGTCTCTCTTACTCTTATGATCCACTCCAGTGTTTGCAAATGCAGAGATGTGCTCTAAAATTATGCTGCTTGCACATTCTTGAATGCATTTTTTGGTGAATTGTTTAAACTCTTCAGATTCAGACTTGGGAAAAGGTAGGATGTGAATATATTCAGTCTTGTTCCTTTGGAAAACTTGGAAAGCAGCATATGATTCAGAGATGTTATGATATAAAACTCTGAGTGGAGATTCCTCATTAATGAGAGTATGCTGTGCTTTCCTTTTCTGGGTCTTCAGGAAACTGAATGCCTTTCTTGAACCCATGAGAAGCACAGAGGTGCCAGATCCACAATACATGGAAGTACTCAGGCTGCAAATGTGGGACTTAGTCTAACTGTCTTCAGGGAAAGCAACTGCTCCCACACTTAAAAAAGTGTAGAAGCACCTCCCTTGTTGCTGGGACTTGAAGAAAGCTTGAAGATCTGAAGACTGAATCAGCTCTCTCAAGGCCTGCTCCAAGTCCAATCCCATCTCCACAGAATGGTCATCTTCATCTGCTGTTTCCATCTGAATCACTTCTCTGATTGAGTTTAACAAAACACATGCAGTCTGTGAAACTCTCTTCTTCTCTTGATCGGTCTGAGGATTCTGCAGCTTTTTTCTGTTTTCTCCACCAAGAGTCAATTTTCCTAAATTGATGACTAAGTCTGAGTGAGACGGTTCCACCAGGAGAAAGCAGCCATTTGTCTGCATGTGGATTCCACAGCTGAAATTATTGGAACATTTGTTTCACAATCGCTACAAAATTAATTGCTCTACACAGTCCACTTTTCTGTTAAAAGAAAATATTTACTCTGTGTCTAATATGTTTTTAGACAAAGAAATAAAAGAACAAATAAGAAAACTTAGGTGATAAATGGAAAGTGTTATGAGATTGTGTCAAAGTGAAGTAATGCGTGAGTTTAAGAAATGGTGTCCAGAACACTAGGGATTGAGCAACACAATGCAATGTCATTCTACTAGAATAATATTCAATATTTGTAATCTTATTTGATTTCTTTTTTGATACTGAGTCTCTCTAAATGACCCTGACTGCCCTTGAATTCTTAATCCTTCTGCCCCAGCTTCCCGAATATTGGGATTCCAGATGTGCACTACCACACCTGGAAGATTTCTTACCGAAAACATAGGGTACATTGAAGGAAATTCCTGCCTAACTGTGTTTACTGTGACACACTCCCAATTGTCAAGTTATGAAACTAACTTAGGTGCACATCAAGAGATGAATGAACAACAACAAAAAATAAGTTTTATATACTCACAATGGACTGTCATTCAGTCCAGAATAATAATATTATGTCATTTCAGGAAAATGGTTGGAAGTGGAGCTCATTAGATTTAACTCACAGGTAGAATCTTAATGAATAAAAGATAATCCGAAAGTAGTATAGGGACTACACTGAAAGAAGAAAGGGACAGGGTTATGGAGGAGAGAGAAGAGGGGAAGAGAGGGTAGTAGGAAGGATGGACATTATCAAAGAACAACATATGCATGTATGGAAATGTCACAGTGAAACCCATTAAAGTATAAAATTTAATATGCATTAATAATAATTTTCAAAACACAAGGTGTACTTACCTTAAAATGATTGTCAGTGTGAGGATTAAATAAGATCATCCACACCAAGCATTTAGTCCTATGTTTTGGTCCACAAATGTTCAGTAAACCTATATTAATCATCCTTATATCACAATGGATTGAGGAATGAGTAGGGGCGCAGAAATGGCATTATAAAGTGCAGACAACATGTTCACTATGTGAAGCTATGAAAGGTGAGTGGTACAAGAAAAGTACCTGGAAGAAAAGAAGAAGTTGAAGGTTGTTTTATCTTTGAAAGCACAAAAGACTTGAAAATATTTAACATGGATAGGAAGGCACCAGCAGGGAAGTGAAAATGTAAAGATGGAGGAGAAAGGTGGAATAATGGAAATAACGAAGGCCCTGAAGAGACAGGCAGGAGATAGAATGTGATCTAGAATCCAAAGAAAGCCAGGAGGAGCAAAGAGGAAGACCTTGACTGGGTAAAAATAGGTTTACAATGTGGGTGGTAGGCAGTGAAGAGAGTGCTCTTCTGATGCCTCCTCCTGGAGGATGGGGCAAAGGAAGAAGCTCAAGGGTTAGAAGTTCTGAGTAAGGGAAATAGCACAAGCACAGGGTAAACGACATAAAAAGAAGTTTAGATAATCAATACTGGCAGAACTACTCAGTCATAAAAAAGACAGTTTTGAGTTATTTACAGGAAAATAGATAGATCTTGAGGCCATAATGTTAAGTGAAATAAGTCAGCACCAAAATGTTAAATATTGCATGGCATCACTGATATGAGAGATGCAAAATATAAACAATTTGAGGAGCAAAATGAAGAGCCTTGTTAAGGAGCAGGGAAGTAGTCAACACTGAGATGGGAAGGGAAGTTTGCAAATCAGGGGAAGGGGAGGAGATGGGGGTCCTGAGACGTAAAAGTGACGATGTGAGATTTTTATTCCCCAAGCTGAATTTAATCGGTATGGATTGGAAACATGTATTAATATGAATGATAAAATTTAAAAAGAAGTTTGAATAATTTTAAGAGTTATTTAAAAGTTTAACACAATCAACAACTATCTAGTATGATTATTTGAAAATAAAGACAATCAAATGCAAAAGTATTTTGACCTCATTTGGTTTGCAAAATGTGTAAAAGCCTCCTGTCACAGCCTTATTTTCCTTCCCTACAAGAAATCCATCCTATCCCAATGAGTTGAAATTGCAATCCTTACTAGTTAGGAATGCAGAAGGAAAGAACTGACTGAGCAGTTAGAACACAGAAGAAATCTGTTAGAAAAACAATGGGTGATCTCACACTTTTATCTGATTTAGATCCTTGAATCAAAATTTCCATTTTTCAGCTCTGTTCTGCATTTCAGAAACATCCCTGTCAATTTGATTATGATATGTTCCTTTGACTTTTGGGGAATTCAGAGATCAGTATTGTCTTAGTCTCACAGAGTCTAATGCCAGAACACTACAAGCCGATACTTTTTCATTGGTAACTGTACCCAAAATAGCACTCTGCTCAAACTTTTTAGATGTTTTGGCAAATAAAAACTCAAAGTGCACTATATAAATTCTCTTCAGCTTAAAGAAAAATTGAAGCAAGCACCTCTTGCATATTCTTTGTCCTTTAGAGATGGAATTCCACACACGTTTGAAAACTTCAATAAAATTGAACAAAGTAAACATGAAATTGAGAATTCAAGAGAAAACATCAGGACATTTCCTAAAGAACATTAATAATGGAAGTAATTGTTTTTGCTGAGTTACAGAATAAATTTCTCAAACCTTTAAACGTATTCAGGGTTTCCACCAGCACAGTAAAGCAGCAGCACCTGATGTTTCCGTCCACCAAGATTAGTCCTGAAGGATCTGCTGCGCTGAAAAACACAAAGATGCCCCAGAATTCAAAGACTGAGATTCACATTCACTAGCTTCAAATCCATCCTTTGTCATTTTGTAGCTATGCAGTTTTGGGGCTCTCTACCTTAGAAAAATAGTAACAGTAATCAAAAGTACTCATAAAATTGTTGTGAGAGGTAAATGAGATAATATTTGTAAAGCCTTCAACATTCCACTTAATACCACATGCACCTATATTAAAGTTTAATAGATAAGCATAGGAAGAAAAGACAAGAATCCAGGAAACCAGTGAGCACAGGGCAGAGAGAGGCTTGCTGACAAGTTAGGCAACAGGGTGAGGGACTTGTTAAAAGCAGTCAGCGCTGCTGCACAATGATTAGAGAAGTGAGCTTCAGGGTCCTTACCTGCTGTGAAAAGTGTGGGCAACAGGTCAGGCCTCTGATGCAGGTGCCTCCGAGGTATAATCAGGAGAGCAGAAATTCTCTGGTTGATGCAGTGCTTTGAGGAAATAGGTGGAGACTGGCGAACCCTGAACAGAAACTGAACAGAAAGGGATGTGGGCTGTGACAGAAGTGGTGTCTCAGGAAATGGAAACCCAACAAGTCTTTGTCCTTCTCCAATACCACTCTTGTATTTTACAGATCTTATACGGTCATAGACTCTTTTTTGCTTATTTCATCCCTCTCACGTCGTGTAAAATCTTGGCAGTGCATTCACGATTCTAATTCTGCTTCCTAGCTCCCAGCTTCAGGAGAGTGATTTTACCGTAGTCATGTATGCAGAACTTGTTTCTCAGTTCTACAATGTCAAAAGCCTTGGGCCATTGGGGCTCTCCATTGGGGCTGTCCAAAGGGGACTTGGCCCTGTGGGTCTCCTGCTCTTCCTTGGCAGAAACCTGGGCTCCCTACCTGGGCTCTTTTTGCCTGCCCTGCTATAGTAGATGCCCTTGTTTACACAGGTGGCAAAAGGAAAGAACTGACTAAGCAGTGAGAACTTTGAGAAGAAATTTGTTAGAAAAATGAAGGCTGGTACATCTACAATCTTGCACTTTTATCTGATTTAGACCCTGGCATCAAAATTTCTATTTTTCACCTCTGTTCTACATTCCAGGGCCATTGAAACATCCTTGTCAAGTCATCTGTATTATGTTCCTTTTGACTTTTGGAGGCTTCAGACATGAATATTGGCTCTTAATCTCGTACACCTTAATGCCAAAGCAGTACCACCTGATACTTTTTCATTGATAACTATATCCAAAGCGGTACCCCTGCTGAAAAGTTTTGGATGTTTCATCAATTAAATAATTGAGAAGTGCAGCTTATAATTTCTATTTAGTTTAAAGGAAAATTGCAGTAAGAATCTCTTGCATATTCTTTGTACTTCAGATATACAGTTCCACACACATTTTAAAAATTAAATAAAATTGAACAAAGTAAACAAGAAATTGAGAATTCAAGAGTAAACATAAGGACACTTCCTAAAGAACTCTAAAAATGAAAGCAATTGTTTTTGCTGATTTACAGGACAAAGTTCTCAAACCTTTAATTGTGTTCAGGGTTTCCACCAGCACAGTAGAGTAGCACTACCTAATGTTTCCTCCCACTACAATCAGTCCTGAAGGACCTGCTGGGCTGAAAAACACAAAGATGCCCTAGAATTCAAAGACTGAGATTCACATTCCCTAGCTTCAAATCCCTACTTTGTCATTTTCTAGCTGTGCAGTTTTGGAACTCTCTACCTTAGAAAAATAGTAACAGTAATCAAAAGTACTCATAAAATTGTTGTGAGAAGTAAATGAGATAAAATTTGTAAAGCCTTCAACATTCCACTTGATACCATGTACACCTGTATTAGAGTTTAATAGATAAGCACAGGAAGAAAGGCCCAGAGTCCAGGAAACCAGTGAGCATAGGACGGAGAGGCTTGTTGACAAGCTAGGCAACAGGGTGAGGGACTTGTTAAAAGTAGCCAGCACTGCTGCACAATGATTAGAGAAGTGAGCTTCAGGATCCTTACATGCTGTGGAAGGTGCTGGCAACAGGTCAGGCCTCTGATGCAGGTGCCTCCGAGGTATAATCAGGAGAGCAGAAATTCTCTGGTTGATGCAGTGCTTTGAGGAAATAGGTGGAGACTGACAAACCCTGAACAGAAACTGAACAGAGAGGGAAGTGGGCTGTGACAGAAGTGCTGTCCTAGGAAATAGAAACCAAAGAGCTCTTTGCCCTTCTCCAGTAACACTCTTGTATTTTACAGATCTCATAGGGTGAGAGACTTTTTTTCTCATTTCATCCCTCTCACGTCATATAAAATCTTGGCAGTGCATTCACGATTCTAATTCTGCTTCCTAGCTCCCAGCTTCAGGAGAGTGATTTACCGTGGTCATGTATGCAGAACTTGTATCTCAATTCTACAATTTCAAAAACCTTGGGTCATTGGGGCTCTCCCGAGATCTGTCCAAAGGGGACTTGGTCCTGTGGGTCTCCTTCACTGCCTGGGCAGAAACTTGGGCTTCCTACCCAGGCTCTTTCTGGGTACACACCCACTTCAGCTCAGGCCCCAATTGGGACCTCTTCCTTTTCTCCCAGACTGGCTTGGCAGTGGGTTCAGTCCTGTTCCACCTTTTAGGGAATTTGTCACTGAGTCAGCAAAATAGCTGAGCCTCCCAGGAAACAAAGGTGCAAACTGTTGTCTCCCTGACTCAGGGTCTCCTGGTGTTTCATGGTGCTCTTTTGCTTCCTGACTCCTCGCTCCTTCCTCTTCTCTCCCTGCCTTCTATATTACAGTAAGACAAAAGGTACGTGTATGTAGGAAAAAATATCTTCCGCAGGTGCACTGATTCCCTTGCTTCAGGTTGGGACGGGTCTCTTCCTGCTCCTCTCCCTGCCTGCTGTCCCCAAACCCAACAAGGTTCTTCTCCCGAACTCTGAGAGTCCAGCCCTGCTCTGACCCCGAGTTTTATCCTTCTGATCTACTAGAATTACCCCAGATACCAGACATGATTTCCCTATTCTATCAACCGCCCCACCCACGTGGGCCTTGGGGAAAAAGGGAGCAAGACTTGGAGTCCTACTTTTGTTCCCTCGGGACACCACAGGTTCATGATAGGTCCGTCCTTCCACTGATGCTGATGGCCTGTGTGGCCCAGGAAGGCACCGCAGAACCCACTCTGCAGTAGCCTAGGAGATGGCTACCGAGCGAGCCCGTAATGGTAACTGAAAGACTACTGTCATTACACAAAATGGAACTGCTGGCTGATTTTCTGCCCTCCTACTTACCATTAGCACTGTGCTAGGTTTCTGGTTGATTATTTAGATGAGCTCAAACCCCACCACCACCTTCTTTTAGCTCCCTTCCCATCCTTGGGAGGAACAGACCTCTCCATGGGCCAGGATTCACAGTAGGCAGACCCCCCCAGGGTGCCCAGTGTCCTTGCCTGAGAGCACTGCTGTCCCTGCCGAGCACTGCAGGGACTGCCCAGTTCTCTCTGATGAAAATTTCCTGAGGTTAATGCCTGGATTAGTACTGAATAATCAGTGCAGGCTCCAGTAGAAGATAAAACTTAACAGAGCTCTCACCTTCTGCCCTCAGAAATCACCACTAATCAGGATGAATAGCTCATGCACACATGCTTCCAGATAGTTATACACACTTATGTACATCTCAAATATATATGTACACATATTTATTACACGTATTTACTAAAATGTAACCACAGTGTTCACAGGGTTTCATAGCCTGTATTTCCCCTCATGACCCTCACCCTTCTATTTCGATAAGTCTTCAGGCTATCATATTAAGTTTTTGTCTTTTTCTTTAGGTTGTTTGTACACAGTGGTATCTAGTTCAGGACTCTGCATCTATAAAATGCTGAAAGGAATATTTTCGACCTACAACTCTGCAAACACACACAGCCACATGCCTCTCCCCACAAATGAAGACAAACTAATAACTTTTTCAGACAAAAACAAGAGAAAGAAGAAATATCCCTCAGGGAATTTTTCACTAACAGATCTTTAAAAAGAAATGTTAATGTAAATTCCTTTTTTGTTTGTTTGGTTTTGTTGTTTGTTTATTTTTAAAACACGGTCTTCCTATGTAGCCCAGGCTGCCCTGGAGCTCACTGTGATCCTCCTGCCTGGTTTTGTTGTTTTTGAGAAAAGGTCTTGCCATGTATTCCTTAACCTAGTCAAGTGGAAACTAGAATTAACTGTTGGAGGATATTAAATCTGTTTTTCTCCATTCTATTTTTACTGGTGAAAATGTTCAGTACTATCAATTTCTTTCTGATCAGTATATATGTCCCATAGTTGAGATTAAATCATTTAGCTGCCATCTCTCATCTAACCTGACTCTTCTTTTTGTTAGTATGTTCATACTTAGGGTCCGTGCAATATTTTTGATGAGTTTTCTCAATTTCTTTCTCTTTTTCTCTTCCTGTCTTTGTGTCTTTCCATCTTTCCCTCTCTCTCTTTCTCCCTTTCTTTCATTCTTTCATTCTTTCCTTCTCTTTATTTTTTCTTTCTTGCTTTCTTCCTCCTTCCCTGTCTCCCTCTTTCTTCTTTCTTTCTTTCTTTCTTTCTTTCTTTCTTTCTTTCTTTCTTTCTCTCTTTCTTTTCTTTGCTTCTTTATTTTACCCAGCCTTTGGAATGGAACCCACAGTACTTACACACAATCACTCGGTGTTGGCTTTAGATTGACAATATGCTGATTGTCATCATCTTTCTTTTGTGCTCTCTGCAGTTTTGTGCAGAGATCTTGGGCTTCATAAGGATTTGTATTCAGATGTGAATGGGTTCCAAAAATATGAGATCGCACCTTGGTGTTGGGGAGCATGACTTAACTTTTATGAAATTTGAGGGTATTGGGGATAGAACTGAGTCTATTTAGTCTTTTATTTTTATTTTGATGTAGTAGCATTCTAAATCTCCCAAACTGGGCTGAAACTGGCAAACCTGATTCACTCTGTCAGAGTGCTGGAATTAAGCACAATTAAGATAGGAGGTAGTATGTGACTGAGGAAGAGGTGTCGATTGTTAATTATAATATCCCAGGGCAAGGACAGATAATTCCCAGATCCCTGCATGTGAAATGCCTCATGGGCTCCCAGAAGATATACATGGCATAAAGGACACAGACGCCATAAGGAGCCCTCTATGGTGACTCTTCATGATTGCCCAGTCTGTGTCCTCTAGACCAGGATGTGATTTTATTTTTGCTCTTTTACTCTTCTGTTCAACTCATGTTCACCGTTTTTATGTTTTTTTACTTTTTTATTTTAAAGAGAATAAAACTAAACTAAACTAAACAGAACAAAGCAGATCAGAACCACACAATGCAAGCAACACAGGGTTTCAAAACAAGACAAGAGGAAATCAACAGTGACTACCATAATGTCTTTTGTGTTCTTCAAAACTAGTTATCCATATCTTTACACACAATGAATTCAAATAAAACACAATAGTATAAAACCTATCAAAACAAAAGAATGAAAGCATTACAGGCCTTCAAAACTAGACAACAGGAAAATCAACAACAGCTACCATAATGTCTATTGTTCTCTTCAAAATATCTGTCCATACCATCACACATAATAAAATCAATTCTTGTAAATGCTTTAGGAAAAGTTCTAGGCATGTATAAGCCCATAGATGTACATTTATCTTCTCTGTATTAGAGGGAAAAACAAAACAAAACAAATTATCAGAGAAACAAGAAACAAAAGAGATAAATTAATAACAATAAAAAAGAACCCAAAACAATTACAATATGGGAAGGTCCAGGCACCGTATGCTGGGGGCACGCTCTGGCTAGTTCAGTGGTTCTGAACTCTGGGCAGCCAGACACAAGGTCCTGGTAGTGCCACACTCCGAGGCATGATCTGCCTAGCCACCTGGGTCCCAGAGGTTTTGAACTCCACCCAGCCAGGTGTAAGGCCCTGCACCACACTCCAGGAATGCATCCTCTCTAGGTGCACAGAGGATCCAAGCTCTGCCCAGCCCAGAGTCCCAGTGTAATCCATCAGGAGAACATGTGGTCAGCCTCACAGGACACAGAGGTGCCAAGCTCAGCCCAGCCCATAGCCCCAGAACCACTCACCAGGGAGCGATCAGCATAGCTGAAGGGTATTGGAGAATTCGAGCTCCGTCCATCAGAGCAAAAGGCCCCAGCTCCATAGTTCAGGGGTGTGGCCCAAGTACCCACCTGTCAGGTCCTGGAGGCTCTGAACTTCACCCAACCAGGCACCATATGCTGGGGGCACACTCTGGCTAGCCCCACAATCCAGAGGCTCTGAAATTCTCACAGCCAGACGCAAGGTCCCAGTGGTGCCATATTCCAGGGCACACTCTGCCTAGCCACCTGGGTCCTGGATGCGCTGAATTCTACCCAGCCAGGCACAAGGCCTGAGTGCCACACCCCAGGAGTGCATCTCTGCTACCCTCCTTGGTTGCAGAGGTTTGGAGCTCCACTCAGCCAGGTAGGCCATGGCAACACACTCGAGGTGTGTGCGCCCGCTAGCTACAGGGAAGTTACAAGCTCTCCCTGGTCCAGTATCCCACAAAATTATATTGCTCCCCAGAGCAATCCAACAAATTACATTAGGGGAACACACAGCCAACCTCACAGGCCACAGAGGACAAGGCTCCAGTGCCATAGCTTGGGGATGTGCCATGGCTAGCCATGAGGATATTGGAGGATCAAAACTCTACCCAGCACTGTGTTCTAGTGAAATCCATCAGGAGGCTGCCTAGTCAGCCATGCAGATCCCAGAGGAAAATGACAAAGTGAAAGAGCAAGATGCAATCTCAGTCCACCAGCTCACTGAGAACAAACACAAGAGACACTGAAATAGAAGACACAGGAAATCACACAAATGAACTTTCTGAAATGACAACTGAAGTAAAGAAACAACTCCATGAAACTATAGAGAAATCAGATCAGAAATTATCTCTCAGGTAAAAATTGAAATGACAAACATTATGAAAGAAATGCTGTGTATATCTAGAGAAGATCAAGGTAAAAAAAATAGAACATATTAAAATGATGGAAACTTTGAATGAAAATTACAAGACAGAATTAGAATGCATGAAACAGATTCAAAGAGATATACAGGAAATTAAAAACTCCATTGAAAGTTGGCAAAGCTGCTTGAATGAAGCTCAAGAAAGACTCTCAGACCTTGAAGACAGCATGGAAGCTCATGATCATGAAAGAAAAGATCTCTTAAAAATAACAAGGAACCAGGAAACAAGAATTCAACAACTTCAAGAGGATGTAAAGAGAAACAGTGTACAACTGAGAGGTGTCAACAAAAAAACAGGGGTCAATTCGAATGATCTGAGATGACTATTTGCAGAAATAACAACAGAAAATTTCCCAAACATGGAAAGAGAATCTGATATACACATAAGTGAGGCCTACAGTACCTCAATTAACTATAACCAAAATAAATCTTCACCCAGACATATAATAATTAGGATATCAGAAATTTAGCACAAGAACAGAATACCAAAAGCTATCAGAGAAAAGAAACAGATCACCTACAAAGGAAAGTCTATTAGATTTCTCAACACAAACCATCAAGTCAAGAAGAGATGGGAGTGAAGTATTTCAAATTCTGAAAGAAAACAACTTTCAACTCAGATTGATGTATCCTGCAAAACTATCTTTAAAAATCGATGCAGAAACAAGATACTTCCATGACAAAGAACAACTAAAGAAATACACGGCCACCAAACCAACACTATGAAGAGTACTGAAGGACACTCCAGAAACAGACAAAGATAAATACAATCCCAAGAACAGTAGTAGAAGGAAACCACTAAGCTGGGCAAACAATTAAACAGAAAAAGTAGAAAACCAATAACAGAAAGATAACATGACAGGGATAAGTCAGTACATGTCAGTTATATCAATCAATGTCAATGGTCTCAACTCACCAATAAAAGAAACAGACTGGCAAAGTGGATTAAGAAACAAAATCCAACAATATGCTGTGTGCAAGAAACACATTTAACTATAAAGGAAATTCACAGACTAATAATCAAAGGATGGAAAACAATACTCCATGCAACATAACTCAGAAAAAAGCAGGGGTGGCTATTTTGTTTGCAGAGAATGTGAACTTCAAACCAAGAATGATCAAAAGAGATAAAGAAGGTAACTAAATGCTTGTTAGTGGAAAATTTCAAGAGAAAGAGATTACAATCATAAATATATATACATCGAATATGGGAGGAAACAAATATGGAAGATAAATCTTAGTAGAAATGAAAAACCAAATAAACAATAATACAGTTATAATGGGGGACCTTAACACCTCATTATCACAAAGAGACAGATCAACCAAGCCAGAAATCAGCAAAGAGATAACAAAACTGAATCAAACTTGTGAACAAAGGGCTCAAGTAAATGTGTACCGAGTATTTCCCCCAACAGCATCAGCATACAAATTCTTCTCAGCTGCACATGCATCATTCTCTAAAATAGATCATATACTAGCCTGCAGAATATGCTTAAGCAAATTCAAAGGAACTGAAATAATTCCATGCATATTATATGACCACAGTGCAATAAAATTGGAAATTAATGACCAAAAACCCCATAAATACATGAGAATTAAATAACACTCTGCTAAACAATCAATGGGTCACATAAGAAATGAAAGAAGAAGTTAAACAATATCTACAATCAAATGAAAATGCAAATACAAATTACCACAACCTGTGGGATAACATGAAAACACTCCTCAGAGGGAAATTTATAGCACTAAACTCCCATATCAGAAAAATGGAAAGAACACACATAAACAACCTAAAGATGTACCTCAAACTTCTAGAAAAAGAAGAGCAAGTCAAGCACAAAGACCAAAGAAAGGAAGAAATTATAAAGATCCAGGCAGAAATTAATGCAATTGAAGCTAAGGAAACAACACAAATGATTAATGAATCAAAGAGTTGGTTCTTTGAAAGAATAAATAAAATTGATAAACCCCTAGCCAGCCTTATCAAAAAGAGGAAAAAAAACCTCAGATTCATGCAATAAGAAATGAAAAGTGTGAAATCACTACAGACTCTGTGGAAATAGAGAAGATCATTAACACCTACTTCAAAAACCTTCAATCCCATAGGTTTGATAACACAGAAGAAATGGAGAGATTCCTAGAAATATATGAATTTCCAAAGCTGAATCAAGAGGATGTAAAACTGTTGAATAACCCAATTTCAGTTAATGAAATTGAAAATGTAATTAGAACATTACCAACAAAAAAAAGTCTAGGTCCTGATGGATTCACTGCTGAATTCTGAAAAAAAAAGTTTAGGGAAGACTTAGTGCCAACATTCCTCAAACTCTTCAATGAAACTGAAAGGGAAGCAAGTCTCCTAAACTCATTCCTAAACCAGATAAAGACCCAACCAAAAAAGAAAATTACAGGCCAATCTCCCTAATGAATAGATGCAAAAATCATCAATAAAACACTGGCAATCAGAATGTAACAAGTCATCAGGAGGATTATACACCATAATAAAGTGGGATTTATCCCAGGAATGCAGGGATGGTTCAACATACGCAAATCAATAAAATGTAATACACCATATTAATGGAACCAATAACAAGAATCACATGATCATCTCACTAGATGCAGAAAAAGCTTTTGACAAAAGCCAATACCCATTCATGATAAAAACTGTACAGAAAATTGGAATAGATGCTCTCTACCTCAACCTGATAAGAGCCATCTATCATAAACCAACAGCCAACATCTTACTAAATGGAGAATAACTGAAAACTTTCAACCTAAGATCAGGAAGAAGACGAGGATGTTCATTATCACCCTGCCTATTCAGTGTAGTTCTGCAAACATTAGGCAGAGCAATTAGACAAGAGACAGAAATAAAAGGAATAAGGATAGGAAAGGAAGAAGTTCAATTATCATTATTTGCAGATGATATGATACTGTACATAGAAGACTCCCAAAGATCCATTGAAAGATTTCTAGATGTAATAACCAAATTCAGTAATGTTGCTGGATACAAGGCCAACACTCAAAAATCAGTAGCGTTCTTGCACACAAACAACAAACTCACTGGGAAAGAAATAAGGGAAACCACACCCTTTAGTGTAACATTCAAAAAAAATGAATCCTGAGAATCCACACCAAAAGAATGTAGGTTCTTGCGATAGCTACGAAAAGCCAGCTATATCTGGAGCACATCCTTGAGGAACAGACATCTGCTTTCCTCCTTGGGAGAGGCTCAATGTTAGTGGTAGAGCTATACATCATGGGAGGTTGCCAGGCATCAACATAGAAGTCAAAGTAAAAGAAAAAGAGAAGTTGGGGAATGGCAAGATGCAGAGGTGGGGTGCAGCCCCAGGTCCCCAGCCCACCCAGGACAGGCGTGAAAATCAACGAGATGGATGAAGTTGGAAGTCAAACACTGGAACTTTCTGAAATTATAAGCAATA
Source organism: Dasyprocta punctata (assembly GCA_004363535.1). Classification (NCBI taxonomy): domain Eukaryota; kingdom Metazoa; phylum Chordata; class Mammalia; order Rodentia; family Dasyproctidae; genus Dasyprocta; species Dasyprocta punctata. Next base: position 1,860 of record RJWM01025053.1, on the reverse strand, counting down.
GAAGTGAAAAAACAAGTGGACGCCTGGGCAGAGATCACCCAAGTCTGAGGCACTCCTAGATGTCTGGAGAATCCTGAAAGATTTTGTTTCCTGTCAATTGTGCACCATTCTCCAGTCTTTTAACAGTGATGATCTCAGCTGGTGTCTTTATGAACTCTCTTTGGTATCTGAAGCCCTCCAGGGCTGGTGAGGCAATTCCCTCCCCCAGATTGTTCTGGGTGGTGGGAAGTTGGGTGACCCTGGTCACCTCCCTGAGGGTGGCCTCCACATGGGAACAAAATGGAATGCCAATCCTGAGGGGCAGTGGGAGACAGCTCTGCATTGCGCTGCCCTGGCCTCACACCAAGAGCCAGATACCTGGTTCCCAGAAAGAACAGCACTTTATTGGAACCTTCATATTTTAACTATGTATTTGGTGAGATTAAGACATAACAGCATAATATTTAGAAATCTTCCCTTTATCATTCTAGTTATCCCTTTCACATCGATATATATATCCATATATGTATATGGATATCTTTGCCAGGAACAATTCTTACATCAGATGAGTCAAATAAACATGTGTTATCTGATTATTGGAAAAGGAGTTCCAGGAAAGTGAAGTGACAGGAGAGCTGTGTCCCCAAAGAGGAGCCACTGGAGCTTCCCAACCCAAGAATCTCCTTGAGCACCTCTGAATCTGCTCTGGTGAACTGAGCTCCTTGCCCTTTGTTCTCTCCTGAGAATCCAGAGCTGGTCATTCTCCATAAGGCCCTGGTGGAATCTAGTTTTTTGTTTGTTTGTTTGTTTGTTTGTTTGTTTGTTTTAATATAGAGTCTCCTTAAATTGCTTAGACTGGCCAAGAACTTGTGTTTCTTCAGCTTCCCCCAGGAGGTGGGATTACAGGCCTAACACACTACCCCAGCTGCTATCTGAACTTTACCCTCTGGGAGTGACAGTGAAGCAGGAAATGTTGGGTTATGCCTCCTAGAGGCCTGGTACAGCTTCAATTTTGATCCATGGAATGAAAATCTTGGGAGGACCTAAAGCAGCTCAGGGCACCAACACAAGGCAGGCAGTGCTGAGCTTGGAAGAGCTTGAGAGCTGAAAGCAGAAGTTGGGAAAGAGGAGAGTTTGCTATGCACTTACACAATCAGATAGGCACAGAAAGGAGCTCATGCCCAGCCTCACCCAGTCACAAAGCTGGTGAAGAGCTCAGGTGGCCAGAAGCTCAGGTTGGTCCTTTGTAGAGATCACAGTAGCCTAGCCCGTGGTGCTCTTGGGCCTTCAAAGTCTTGCATTCCCAGGGAGCTGAGTGCAGGTAAGTAACTCTTCTTCCACTCCTATAGCCCACCTTCAGTCTTTTGGTGATCTTTGCAGGCTCCATGACTTGGTGGGGACAGGCTGGAGTCCCTGTCTGTGTGCCTGGTACATGCACCTGCAACTTTTCCATTTCCCACTCCTCTGAGTTCTTGCCTTGGTTTCTCCACTCTGGGTGCTTCTCTCATGCAGAATGTAAAATGGACTGAATTTTCTTTATAGGCCAGTTTACACTGTAGAAAAGCCCTGTGTGCTCAGTGAACTAGCTGCCCAACAACACCAATGCCATTTGGTTGATCAAAGTGAAGTAAGTACCAATCCACTGGTGCAGTAACCCATGTCCACCATTGCTGGCATTCCTACAGCAGCACTGCTGTCCCCTTGGTGAAATTGCAGGTGGTCCCTTGGCATGGTGTTGCAAGCCTTCAATCACACTCCTCCACTGACAGCTGTTTTTTCTGCTAAAAAGGAGCTGAGAGGATCCTGGGTTATTTCTGGGTGGCCTGTGCAGGCTCCAGGGGTAGCAAAAGTGAGAAAATGAAACTTACCAAAGCCTCCATC
>RJWM01025052.1:0-29913 GCA_004363535.1 Dasyprocta punctata | reverse complement strand
GATTTCAGTCCGTGGTCAGCTGACTCCAGAAGGCTATTATGAACCAAAGCTCCTCACTTTATGACAGCCTGGAAACTGAGCCCAAGGAGAAGAGATACACCCTACCAAGCCACATCCTCAGTGACCTAACTGAGCCCCACCTCCTAATAACACATTTAGCTCATGTGAAGTGTGAATTAGTCCACTGATGAGTACAGCACCTCTCCAGGAGTCTCTTAATCCAATCGAACTGACAATTAAGATTAATTGGCCCTCCACCCTTGCAAAGGGTTGATGTGGCCCCATGGAATCTGGTTAGTTCCTGTGATAGCAAGTTGCTGTATAAAGGGCAAGCCTGGCCCCTTAGTTCCTCTTCTTCTATTTCTCTCCATTGACTACTCTCTACCTATGGCCTGTGATCTCACCTTGATGCTATCCGCCAGGGAGTAATGTGACCAGAAGGCCCTCATGAGAGCTAAGCAGAAGCTGCTGCCCTGCTGCTGAACCTCTATAACTGTGAGTTAAGTAGACTTCTTTTCTTTATAAAACACCCAGTCTTGGTTATTTTGTTTTAGTAACAGAAAATGGATTAATACACTGGCTACAAAAAAAGAACAATTTTATAAAGCAAGGGGGAAGGATTGGTGGCTACAGAGGTCTTTTGGGGACAGCTACAGCTGAGGTCTAATGAGACTAGAGGAATCATCTGGTGGGTAGCTAAAGCCATTCTTATAAGGAGAGTTAGGGACAGTTAAGGTTGAACCAGTCCCAAGCAGGCCCACGTGGTGGATTTTGAAATCTTTCTCCTGCCCCAAAGGTAAGGTGTGCACTTGGATTTATTAAGCACTTACTATGTGATGATCCTGCATTTATAGAACAGCTCCAGTGACACAAAGCATCATTGTAAATTCACGACTCGAAGACTTGCTGTTACATATGCATCAAGAGGCTTCCTGGGGAGATGTTTGGCAGCACTGAAAGCTTGCTTGTTTTTCTGTGATGAGAACTCAACTTAGAAGTTTTTCAGAACAAATCAGGCTTGGTTTCATATGGTTTTACTCTGTAAACCATCCTGCTGACCGTGCTGACCCTCCCTTATTTTTCTAATCATGCAAAGCTTCTTTATTTAGAAAGAAAAAAATATTGCTTACAGGTTTTTAAAAATATTCAAATATTCATTGAGCTTGGTTTTGTGGTTATGAAGGAAAATGGGCAGTTCTTATGAGATGCAGCTGAAATGTTCAAGGCTGACATGTTGCGATTTCAACAACTCTTGAAATTTTCAAGAGAATAAGGCAAAATACTAACGGTTGTTGAGTACAGATGGACGGATTCATGAGTGCTGTACATGCCTTTCTTTTTTCCTAAGAGTTTGGAAACTGTCAAATAAAAAGGTGGAGGAAACTGATTAAACTATGGAGGAAAAATGGGGTAAGAGGGGTTGGCTTCCCTTCCTTGGTTTTTTTTTCTTTTTTCTTTTTTTTTTTTTTTTTGTTTTTTTTTAGGCTCCATCTTAGATCACTCCCCCCCTCCTTTTTTTTTTTTGTCTGAATCTGGAATTTTTTTTTTCCCATTGTCTTTTTATCAAGATACTCAGGGTTCCTCAAAACCTGAGCCTTCTGGCAGCCCATTAAAGGCCTCTGCTTTCTGCTCCTGGGATTCCCTCTCTGCCTCATTTTAATGTCATCCTCAGAGTGCTGGACTCTCTGAGCTTCCCCCCAGACCCTGCCCTGGCTGCTATGGCAACAGAGATGCAGCTCCAGGAGGAGGATGGAGGGGCGGAGAACCCTTTACATTTAAGATTTCTAGATGTGAGTTCTTTAGGGGGTATGTTGCATAAACAGCCAGAACCCCTGAGTCAGCATGGATCAGTCCCAAGGGGACAACGGGGGCTGCGACAGAGGACCAGGTCCGTCTCTTCAGGTTTTGGGGAGGTGTGAGGACACAGAGCTTGTGGAGGAAAAGGTCATCCTGGACTATTCAGAGGTTTATTGTCAATCCTGCTGACTGCCTGCCTGGTGGAGTTTCAAGGGTGATGGAAACGCTGAGCTCTTTTGACCTTACAGTATTTGCTAACTTTAGACTGAACCTGCATGTATCACTCGGTGCCACCGTGTAATAAAGTTCTCATTCATTCATTCATTCGGCTCCTATCCAGTGAGTGCTTATTTTGGGTCTAGCCCTGTGCCAGGCTGGGGACACGGTGTCGCTATGGCTCCTGACCTGAGTTGCCCCTCGAGTTGTGCAGGGAAGGAGAGCTCTCTGGGTGAGGTGGTGGTCAGAGCAAGTTTCCCGGGAGGAGCGGGGCTGGGGCAGTGAGAAGAGACTGGGCCAAAGGAAGCACTTTGTGTGTGGCAGGCTGGAGGTGGTGGACAGACACGTGAAGGACTGATTCCTGTGCTTTTGGGGGGATAAAGAGGATTAGCGCACTTTCTTCAGGTTGGGAAAAAGCTAAAATTAGCCCGACCAGCTGGCCGGGGTTGGGTGGGACCCCCCTTCCTCCCTTTACCTCCTCGGGTTTCAGAAAGCACGAGTGTGTGGGGAATGGCAAGCGTTGCCCAGGTCACGACAGAGAGAACAGGGCACCTTGAGCCATCCGGGCAGGGCTGTGGCTCCCAGCAGGGACTTGGTCTCCCATGCAGCAGTCTCCCCAATCCCGCAGTGCCCAGCAGAGGGAAGTGAAAGCCCCTTTCCCTCTTCTTCCTCACCCACTTCCTGTTTGCCATCCTGCAGGGCCAGGCTTGCTTGGGAGGAGCCAGGCGGGCAGGCAGATGCCTGGACAGGCAGATTCCTGGGGCACCGGGTGACGAGCACCCAAACTCTGCCCTGTGCCAGCTCCCTTTCCTGAAATTCCCTCAGTGAGTCACCAGCAGCCAACCGCACTGAACGCGGTCATTGAGGCTTACACATTGCCCGAGAAGCTGCTCTGGCCTTCGAAGGCGCCAGGACTGGTGTGAGTGGGTAGGAGCAGTGGCCTGTGCCCTGTGCCAGCGGTGGGAAAGAGGTGGCCCAGCCGGGTGGTGCTGGGGAGTGGGGCCTGCAGGGAGCCATCCCTATGCCAGCATCTGCCGCTTGCTACTACCTTTCACCAGAATACTGCTGTGGTTGGTTATGGGGTCCCCCAAAACTCACTTTGAGGTTTGGTTCTAGTTGTAACACGATTGAGAGGCAGCGGCCTTTAAGAGGTGGTTAAGTTATCCTCAAGGATTAAGGCCTTCCTCGCTGGAATGAGTTCTCTCTCACGGGACTCAATCAGTTATCACAAGAGTGGGTGCTTGTAAAGCCCCTGCATGGGCCCCCACCTGCTCCTACTTTATCTCATGAGCTGAAGTAGCACAAGGCTCTCACCAGAAGCCAAGCCAGTGAGCAACATGACCTTGGATTTTCCAGTCTCCAGAATCATGGGCCAATTAAAAACCTCTTTTGCTTATAAATCACCCATTCTCAGGTATCATAGCAGCAGGAAGCGTGCCTCCACCCCACTCCCCTCAGGTCGTGCTTTGCCCATCCTGGCCTTGAGGATTGGTGGAGCCTGCCTGGCTGGTCTTGGATCAGTGCTGGCCACTCACAGGAAGACACACTCAGGTGGGGCCCTAGGGAACTGTTAACCTTGTTGAATTAGTTACACATATGAAAGCTAGGATGTTTCATACAACATTAGTCTCTGACTTCTCTTGAAACATAGAAGACGGGGCCCCATTAGGAGTGACCAAACATACTTTGGGAGAGATGGAGTGTTTTTTTTTTGCTACTGTTTCTTTAAAGAAACAACACATTACAGCACAGTGGTGAGTCTGGAGTAAAACATTAACTTTCCACTTGGTAAGTTCTGTGTAAAACCTACATATACATCACTAGATAACCTGACTGCTTGTCACGTCTTCAAGAACACCCTTTCTTCCCCTATCCCAATAGAATGTCAAAGGTTCCTTTTAGGTACAAACATATATATTTTATGCAGATCTCCTTAACCACCATCATGAGTCAATCTTTACACTTTTTGTCAAAGAAAGGACAGTTTCTAGCAAAGCCAAGGGTAGTGGACTCTGTCTAACAAGATCAGTATGACAGTTTCCAAACAGTATCTGCGATGCTCAGAACTGAGATGGGTAGAGGGACAGTGGAACCACCATGACCTGAGAAAACTGCTCCTGGGATGACATTTCCAGACCCAGCCTCACGCGAAAATCCAATATCAAAAGCTCACCTTCCGTCCTGATGGTGTGATCTCTTCTGAACTTGCCCACTGCTCTCTCACAGCAGATCAGTAGCACGTAACTTTTCTGCATTCCTAGGCTATGGTGAGTTCTGTTTACCCCCTGCCACACCCCGTCTTGCATGGCACATTCCAGGTTCCCAGACTCTCCTGGTTTGGGTGCTGAAAGCTTCTGTCCCAGGAAACTCTGAACGAGCCTGGGGAGTCCTGTTGGTGAACAGGGGTCTGGAGCAGATGGCGGCTGACATGGTGTGGGGAGAGCTGTGTCCCCCTCCAAATTCATATGTTAAAACCCTAATCCCCGGCACCTCAGCATGGGATCCTGTATGGAAAAAGTCCCGTGATTGAGTCCCTCAGCATGGGATCCAATTAATTGAGAGGTGATCAGAATGGAATAGGATAGGCCCTTAACCTGGCTTCCTTGAAAAAGGGCAACATGGGCACAGACACACATGGGGAGAATTCTATGTGACAATAAAGAAGCGCTTGGAGGGCTGTTTCTTCTCTTTTTAGTTTTTTGAGATGGGGTCTCACTATGTATTTCAGATTGGCCTTGAACTCACTATGTAGCCCAGGCTGGCCTCGCACTCCTTTCGATCTTCCTGCCTCAGCCTCCTGAGTGCTGGGATTATAGATACTTGCCATACACAGCTCAAATGATGTTTCTGTAAGCCAAGAATCACTCAGGATTGCCAGCACACTCTCAGAAGCTAGGGGACAGACCTGGATCCTTCCTGGCACCCTCAGGGCGAGCCTGGCCCTGCAGATACCTTGATTTCAGAACTCCAAGACAATATGCCTCTTTGACCTAAGCCTCCTGTCTGTGGCGCTTCAGGCTGCCAACCCCAGGAGGTCTGAAGAGGTCCCCACCCATCAAGGCATTTGCGTGCTCTGTCGTGGCGAATGTCTTCCAAGCCAGATGCTGATGAAACCCTTCCTGCTGTCTTGGAGGGAGGGGTTGGTTTAGAGCACACTGGCCCCACCCCTGGGGAGCTCATGCTGCTGTCCCCAGGCTCTAAGGTGCCCAGGAGGCGACCCCAGAGCAAGTACAAGGCAGGCACCAAGCGCCCAGGCTTGGCAGTGGTCCCTAAGCCATCAAGGGTGTTGGGGAACCACAGTAAGAGAGCCTGGACAGGGTGACTTTGATGCACCAGGACGGAGAGTCTTCCGGGTATCCGAGCCTCCTCAGTTCTCCCAGAAATATCACCCAGGCAAGCAGGCGCAAAGGCTCAGGTTCTGCCCGTCCCAGACCAGATCAAAGGAGGCCATTTATTTTGGTAGAAAGGGAAAAGGATTTTTTCAAAGCTTGCTCTGAGAACAAGGGAGGGCTCATTTGTGTCAAATCACCATCTTATCCTGTACAGGAGTGTTAGGTCTTTTATAGCAAGGAATGCTGTGGGGAGGGGAAACGCTGAAACATAGACGTGTTCGGGCATCCATCCGGACCCAGACCTCTGCCTCCCTTGGATGGGAAAATGCAATTGGACTTGGGCTGTTGCTACCAGCGCCTGCCCTGCCTGCACGGTCCTCAGGGTTGAGGACAAGTAGGGGTGGCTTTTTATGTCCCCGGCCTGAGAAGGTTTGGAGAAGCCACTTGTCTCTAAAGGGAAAAATAATCTAACTTTTAAAATTTCATTCTTCAGTGCCAGTTACAGGAAGAAGAGGGGTCCTGGTGTGGCTGGAAAGAAATGGGCATCTGTGGCAGCCTTGGTGTTTGGTGGCTTAAGGGCCATAAGGAAAGTACTATTCGTCCCCATTAAGCAGATGAGAAAACTGAAGTTCAGAGGTGAAGGTTCCCACACTCGCACAGCTGGGAAGGAGCCCAACGAATCTGCAGCCTTGAGCCATGGGCGTGGCCAGGTTCAAGGTCACCCAGCCTCCCCTGAGGGCAGCTCCTGCAGCCACCACATGCCCTGCCTCCTGGTGCCACCAGCCTCGTGCTTAGTTCATTTTACTTGGAAACTTCTACTCTGGTTGTCTCCTGGTTTCCCAGGGTGCTATAAAAAGGTGACCCTAAGGCAGGTGCTATGTTATCTCCCGCAGAGGGTTTGGTAAGACAATGGTCCTCCTGCTCATTGCTGTGGCCTCCTTGGGGTCAAGTGACTTTGTCGTAGTTCCTTTGTTCACTTACACATTCAATGCTTGCAGAGTGAATACTTGACACATGGTTCTAGGCACTCAGGATCTATCAGGAAACAAAGTAGATCTGGTCCTACCCTTAAGGAACTGTAACTCTTGTGTCTGACGGTGACACTTGCTGTGAAAAAAGGAAAACAGGCAGGTTTGGGGTACGTGCATGGCAAGGCGGAGAGCCATTGCATTAACCCAGCGAGGCTAGGGAAAACCTTGGATTGATGCCAGTCAAAGGGTATGGGAGTCAGTCCAGTGCTCTTGGGCAGAAGACTTGGTAAGTGCAAAGGTCCTGAGGCAGGAGCACACTTCCCAGATGGTTGGAGGTGTCCTGAGTTTGGACAGGAACAACCTGGGTGTCCTTGCAAACCATCACAAAGGCTGGCTGTGGGTGGAGGGTAGTGGCCAAGTCTGCCGGAGGGAGGCCGCATGGGAGGTCCCACAGTGATCCAGGCCACTCTGGAGCACACCTGGAGAGGAGGCCCCTGTGGAGGAAGAAGGAGCCAGACCTGGGATGGGTGTCTGAGGAAGACGATGGCTGGGCTGGGAGGAGAGGTGGAAGAGCGGACTCCTAGGGTTTGGCCTGATCACCAGGTGGGATAAACTCTCCCCTTGCTGAGGGAGGACAGTTTTCCCTCAGGCAGAATCAAGATTCGGTTTTGGTCAAGTGAAATTGGAGACGCCCATTGGACTCCTGGAGTGGAGACTAAGACCTATACTGCCTGGAGCCAGAGATAAGAAAAGCACAGACCCCCTAAGCCGGCTGTGGAAAATTCCAAAACCCCAATTCAGGGTGTATGAGAGCCAGACCTGCTGATATGACCTGCAGTAACCTTTCTTGCCCTAGAGCTTGTGGAATTTCATGCATATTGACCTCATCTCATCCATCCAATGGTAACAGGGTGGATTATGGGAAAGGACATGGGTGAGAGGGACAGCTGACATGACTCAGCGCCCTGTCAATCATGTTGCCAATCATGCCCTGGAAGACCCAAAGGAGACGCCCTAGACCTGGTTCAACATTTTAAACTGTTAAACCCGGCACCTCGGTGCTTGTGATATTTTCCTTCCTGCAGCAGAAGTCCACTCACTCTGAGCATGCTGTCACCTGATTAAAACTTCGCTGCTGTTTCTTTACCTGTCATGTGCCACTTTCAATTCTTTTTTTGCCATGCATGAGAACCTAGGAACCCACCACCCATGACAACAGAACCAGCCCACCTTGGAGCCCTGCTGCCCTGCCGCTGTGACAGGGGAGAGTGACTTTTGCTTTGATCCTCACTTGGCTCACTTTTGACCCACAAGCTGTGCACAGAGTCCCCCCTCTACCTGTGAATCCCAAGTTGGGGAGCAGCAGGTGAGAAAGGGGTGTCCTCCTCACTGCACAGCTGTCCTTTGGAATAGTGGGTGAGGGGGTTCCAGAAGCAGCGGTGAGCAGTGGTCTCCCACCCACACCTGGCTGAGAGTCAACCTCCAGGAAAGCAGCAGCAGGATGTCAGGGAGACACAGGGGTGAGAGACTGGGGTTCCCCAGTGAGCCGTGCAAAAGGAGGCTGTAGGGCTCTGGCACATAGGTGCCCCGGGGTGGGAGCGAGCCCGGAGGGTGCGTGGTTAGAGGAGGGGAAACCTCTCCAGCACTGCCGCCCGCCCACACTGCACCATGCCAGAGCCACACCCCCAGCGCTGCCTCTCTTAGCCATTTGGTCTAATTTTTTATTTCCGTATTGGGGATTCAACTGGGAGCCTTCGCACTGAACTACATCCCAGGCCTTCTTTTGCTGTTGTGGTTGTTGCTGTTTTCTTTTTGAAACAGGGTCTTGCTAAGTTGCCCGCGCTGGGTTTGAATTTGGGATCCTCCTACTTCAACCTCCCAAAGTGGTAGGATTTCAGGTGTGTGACATCATGGCTGCGATACAGTGTGATTCTTAAGTGGGCTCTAAAGCCTCAGCATTGGAGGCTTGGCCCCGCCCATAGTGCTAATGGGAAGTGGTGGAATCCAGTTCTTAGAGGGGTGTAGCTCTGCAGGGCGTGTGTGCCCAGGGGCTTGTCCTTAGAGAGGATGTTAGGAACAGGCCTCCTCCCTCGTTGCTCCCTGTCCAGCAGGAAGTGAGCAATGTCCTCCCCTGTGTGCTCTCTGCTGTAGTGCTCTGCCTCTCTACAGGCCCAAAGCTATGTGTGGCCAAACTTCTGAAACTCCTGAAACCAGGAACCAGAATAAACCTTTCCTCCCTGTAAATTGATTTTCTCAGGTATTTTGTCACAGTGGTGGAAAGCTGACAAAAAACAGCTCTGGACTCTCCTTGTTGTCCTGGACCAGGCTGCTGATGGGGGCACCCTCCTGATGACTCCAGGGACCCCTGTTCAGTGCTCTGAGGGGCCACCCACACTCGCTGTCCCAGAGCTCTGTGGAGAGCAGTGTGCTGGACACCTTCCCAGTGTCTACCTTTCCTCTTCCTTCCCAGCAGGATTCTGCTTTTAGGGGATGGCGATGTACTCAGCTAAGATTCTTCCTAAGATCCTTTGTAGCTGGTGATGACCATGTGGATTCATCTCTGCCCAGTGGAATAAGAGAGGTAGCATTGATATTTGAAAAGAAATTGACTCTACTGTTACGCTCATCAGCCCTTTACCTTTGATCACCAGTGACCTCCCCTTTGTTCCCTTCTACTTTCAGAGAAGGTTGTTTCGATGGTTGGAGGCACAGCAACCATCTTCAACCATGAGGATGAAAGGCAGGAACGAACTGTGGTGCAGGAAGAAGACAGGAGACCAGATCTTGCTGACACTCCTAAGCCGCAGCACCAGCCCCTGACCATCAACTCTGACCTTATTTTTCTACCCAAGACAAAAATAAATTCCTTATTTGTTTAAGCCCTTGCTCTTCTACTTTTTAACTACTTGGCAGCTGAACATATGCAACCCCTGGAAGCTTCTTCAGAAATCCCGACACCCTTTCCAGCCAGCACCAGGGCAGCCCGGCCTGTGGATGGCCCTCTGCGGGCCACACCCCGACTCTGACCCTGTTGCATGGAGATGAGGGCTGGGAGGAGTGGGGCACCAGCTTGGAGAGGTTAGGTGACGTTCACAGCCTCGCACAGGGAGCCCAGAGCAGAGTCAGGTGGCACAGTCAGGTCTTCTGGCTCAGGGCTGCTGCTGTTTCTCTGATACCAGAATGGATATGGGCGGGCAGAACGTGGGGATTCAGAAACCGATGGTTCTGATGTGATTCCTACGAACAGTGACCACAACAATAATAGACAATAGATCTCCTCGAAGGCTTCTTCGAATCTTGGCTAGTTGGGGCCTACACTACCTATCTTATTCAAAATTTCCACTTCTGTTTCCTGATTCCTTTTACTCTGCTCTACTTTTTTTTTTTTAATAAATCTGATCACCTTATAGAACATTGTGCAACTTAATTTTCAAGATGTCTCCTGCTCTGCCACTCCCAGGATGAACAAGGATTTGCGGCTGCTTTGCTTGTGCTGTTTTCTAAGTGCCCTAAAGAAGGTATGCATTGAGGGCCTGTCTCAAAATAGAAAAAAGCTGGGGATGCAGTTCCTGGGTTTGAGTCCCAGTACTGAAAAAAAAAAAAAATTCAGCCTGCAGTAGGTGCTGAACGGAATTAAATACTATTGTTTCCTGAGGAGCAATGGTTACTGGCTGAATCAGAATTCATATATTGGATTTCCAGTTCCCAGTGCCTAGGGCCTATGGCTGTCTATATCACTGAAAGCTCTCAGAGATTCGCCATCACTGGCCTAGGACATGACTGTGTTTGAAGGTAGGTCTTTCAAGAGGTAACTGGGTTAAAATGGGCCCTGAGGGTGGGCTGTAATCCAACAGGGCTGATAGCTGCTTAAGAAGAGGCGGTAAGGATGTGGCACACACACGGATGATCATGTGAGATGCAGGGAGAAGGTGGCCACGACCAAGCCCTGGACAGGACTCTCCCAGGAAGCAACCTGCTGACACCTCGACCTTGGACCTCCAGCCTCCAGAATCCTGAGAAAATCAATTTCTGTTATGCAAGGTGCCCAGTCTGTGGTTCCCGGTTATGGCAACCTGAGCAGACTAACAGGTCGCTTATGTCTAGCTCAGTCTGAAGGAATTTGCATAAGTCATCTCATTTGATCCCAGCCACAACCCTCAAAGACAGGTACTCGTGTCTCACATGCAGAAACTGGGCTCCCGGAAGATCATCTTAGGGTCCCCCAACCTCATGGGGCTGGGGAGGGGCACTGTGGCTGCTTGGCTTGCCGCCTCCCTTCTCTATCTGCAGCTTGTGCAAAATCAGGCCTGTCCTCCATCTGTCCTCCTCCCTCGTCCATGAGCAAGCCCTGGCTGGACCCTTCTGTGCCCCAGGGACAGCGGTGAACCTGCACCTCTGTGCAGATCCCCAGACATGATGTGCTGCTCGGCGTTAGCCTGGGAACCAACTTCTAATTGCAGGAACTGAGGCCAAGGGGAGTAAAGGGCGAGTAAGACAGCTTTGGTGGGAAGAATTTCCTCAGTGTCCCGCAGAGCATCTTAGCCTCTGCGCACTGATCTGCAGGTGGTAAGGAGGCCCTTGTTTCTATAGCAACCGTTGCCAGGCAAGACCATAGTAGCAGCTAATATTTACCGAGGCCCTGCTATGTGCCAGGCCTTGCCGCCGTGCATTGCACATTTCCTTGTTCAGTGCTCTCAGCAGCACTGTGGGGTGCACAGTGATATTATCCCCATTTCACAGATGGGGAAAGTGAGCCTTTGAGAACTCAAGGGTGAGGCTGGGCTCCCATCTCACTCCAGTGCTGGCTCTCTTAACCACCAACTGACTGGGTCCCCAGCCCGCCCTGTGCTGCCTTAGGCTGTGGTTGGCTGGTGTGCTCCCCAAACCCTCCAGGCTGGGTAGAGAATCAGGAAGGAAGCCGGGGGTAAAGGGACGGAAACTGCAAGCTGATGTGACAGAGATCTGAACCATCGCTCCTGCCTGTTCTTCCTCCGCCACCCAGGGCCCCCTGCCTCGGAACTGATGTCGTCCCCCTGCTGGAATCGCTCCCTGTGAGCTCAGCGTCTCTTCTCAAGGACACTGAGACCAGAGTATGGGGAGGTGTCCAGCGCCAGCAGCTCTCTGCTGTCCCTGGCAGCTGGGTGGCCAGTGCCCACCAGAGGAAGGACAGGGACTCTCCATGGGGCCGGGACTGCCCAAGCCCTTGCTGGAGGAGCAAGGGGAGTCTCGGGACAAACCTGAAGCCGCGGCCTGTGGGCCTGGGGCTGGGGAGCTGCGCAGGCTCCTCCCTGCAGAGCGCTGTCACAGGGCCTCATCCTTCGCAGTGACAATGACAGTGGCAGTGTGGGGCCATTTCCCTTGGTACTGAGAGAGCCCGAGGAGGGCCATGCAAGCCCTGCATCTGGAGCCTGGGGCTCCCCCTTTCCTCCGGGCCTGGGGTCAGAACCAGCCCTGCTCTGTGCCCTCCCTGAGGCTGCGGGGTGACTGGGTTTGCAGCGGAGTGTGCCGGAGCTGTCACCCTCGGTGTCCTGTGTGTCCTCTGTGTGAGGGGAAGGGAGAGGGTGGAGACCTAGGTCCGTCAGGGGGCTGCCTTTGCTCTGGCCCCAGGGCTGCACACAGGACATTACCTGGCACAGCGTGAGGCCAGTGGGGTATAACAGCCGGGATACAGAGGCGGATGGCCCGGTCTCTGGTGGGAACCCAGAACAGAGCCAGCTTCAGAGCCTCAGCTCCAGGTGACCAACACAGATGCCCACACAGCCCAGCAGAGGTTGCTGACTGCACATCCGGGGCCTCTTGTGCTGTGGCCCCGGGGCTGGGCTGGGCACAGGCTGCCAGAGAGAGGTGGAGAGGCAGGGGTCATTGCTGAGCCTCCTGGCGAGGCTCTTGCCTCTTGACCATGACTTCTCCTACTTTGGGGCTCTCCTTTAGAACTATTAGCAAAACTGCCTTCCCTTCCGGTCCCCCATACCCTACAGCCTGCCTGAGTGCCTGTCTTCGCTTATCAGATGCCCAGTGTCCTGCTTCGGGTTTTCTACATGACTCTGCAGTTTTAGAAATTAGAACCTGCTGTGCTCTGAGAAGGTGGTTTCTGACTTCCCCAAGAGTGGGGTAGCTAACACATTCCTGGAGTCTCAATGGGCATCTCATCCTTAAAGCTGAAAGGACAGAAGGTGAAGGTCAGGGGCCCGGCTGGGACTCACCAGTGCAGGAATGGCTGTGTATTCCTGCTGGAGTGTGGAACAGTGGCAGAGAGGGGATCCCAGGGAGCAGGTGGGTGGGCGAGTCCCAGGATGGCAAGAGAGGCTGGTGACGCTGGGGACAGACATGCCAGGCCAGGCAGAGCTGTGCTTAGTGGCTGTCAAGGGGCTGTGGTCACCAGACCTGTGATGAGTGTCCTAGGACCCAACTGGGAACATCTGGGCTCAGGTAGAAGCATGTTCCTCTCCAAGAAGGTTCCAGGGGTCACGGGGAGCCCTGGAGGAAGCAGGTGGCCTGTGTGTGGGTCAGGATGGGTCTGGAGACAGAGCGACAGGAGGGTGGGCACCTTCTTGGGGAAGACCCTGCAGAGGGCACTGGTGATGCAAGGGTTTCTAGGCTGTGACTGGGGCGTGTGACCCACACAGGGGGCGGTGAGTGGAGGCAGGAGTAGGTATGACAAAGGACCTTTGGGATCATCTACCCACCCTGTCCCCTCGGGACTGTGCTAGAAGCCTGCCTGTGATGCAGTGGCTCCTGAGGGGACAGCTGCCCCAGTCCAGAGAGCAGAGGCTATGGTTCCTCTGGAGACAAGGGGCCTGTGCTGAGCTAGTCCTGGAGGACTCAGTGAGCCACAGACCTGGGCAGGAGGTCACGGGAGAGCAAGTGAGGACCCAGGCAGAGCCACAGTTAAAGTATCAACAGCGGACCGTGACAGGCATTATGACTGTACCTGCCTCGCCTTGAGCATAGATGAGCTGCTCGGACGGACTGCACGTGGCCCAGCCCAAAGGAGACACAGTGAAGAGCAGCTGCTATGGTGGCCAGAGAGGTCTGGCAACTGAGAGGCTGGGTAGCTGGCCTCTTTTGGAGCCAAGCTGGGTGCCCTTTGGCGCCATTTCTGCCCATCCCTGACCCCTGGCAGGCTGGACCCAGGCAGACCCATCTTCCTTGGGCATCCTTCAGCACCAGATGCTGTGATAAAGTGACAGCCCAATTCCTTGCATGGCTCCATCTTCAATTCTCCCAGACCTCACAGTGGATTAAGATGCACTATCCCTTCACGTCCACCTGGCCATTTCTATAGGGGACAACTGGTGACATGAGCACCGTCCTGTGGTACCAACAGAAGTCAGAGATGTCCGGGTTCCTGGGATGTGGGGGCTCCATGAAGAGCTGACTACTTCATGATCCTGTAGGGAGATCATGGGTGTCCTTTCAGCTACTTGTGGACAATTTTGAGGCACTCTGGAGAATGTTCCGGAACCCGGATGAGTAAACCCCACCCAGCCATAATCCAGGGAAGGCAAGGGCAAGGTACACATGACTGTCTGTGCCCGAGAACCTGCTCCTTATCTAGAGATGTGGCCAGTCATCCGCCCAGTTATTAGGCCCCGCCCTTTGGAGCTCCCCGCCCACACGAATGCCTTCCTGAAGGTGCTTCTCAAAGTCTTTCTTCCTCCCCCATCTTTCATCTTCTCCCACCTGTTAGTGCTTCAGCTGCGCTCTCCGTGGTTGGCTTCCTTCCAGGAACTCCCTTGCTGTTCTCCTTAATGGCTTTCAGTTACCTCCTTGCTAAAGCCCAACCCATCAGCTGGGTGAACAGCCCTCGTCCTCCCTGGGGGCGCTCTCTCCTGCCCTTCCCAGCCGTCCACCTCTCAGTCCCTGGCATCCAGGCCCATAGAAGTCTAACCGGACCCGCAGACCTCTGCACTACCCCCTCTCCCAACACCTTCTTACCCCATCCTTTTCTCCGTCCCAAACTCCTACTCAACCTGGGTTTTACTTTCATTGTTCACATCACTGTTATTTCCGGGTTTTTACATTTGAAGCAGTGTTTCCTGCTTTATAGGATCAAGCTGAATTCCTCTACTCGGGGTCACCACCTCTGAATGCCCCATTCTGGGGACCCTGTGAAGGCTTCCCAGCACCTGGAGTAGTGTGGATGGAACTGTCTGTTCAGGGCTGTCTCCCACACTGGACCCTGCTCTTCTAGGTGGCATTTTCAAAATTTTGTCCTCCGTACCCAGCACAGTTCCTGAATTACATTACCCTCATAAAACACAGACAGCAAAGGTATAGATTTAAGGGTTCAAATCAAACAAGTACTTCATTCTTCCCTATTCGTTCCATTTTCCTCTCCTCGCTTCTGGGCAGAATCCAGGCTGGGTGCCGCTCTGAGGCTGGTGGGCTTCAGAGGGCACAGGTGAGTCCTCCGCGGGGCTAAGCCTCACCACCATCAGCCCTGTCCTTCACCTGCAGCTCACGTCTGTCCCACCCCAGGCTTTGCAGAGATGCACATTTCTTCCAGGAGACGGAAGGGGACAGCCACTGGGGCTGGCAGCTTGTTTCACATCAAGAGTTCCTTTCCCAAGAAACCTGCAACTTCCAGCCTCTGAGCAGAGGAGCTGGGGCACAGGGGGTGGAGGCTGGGCATCGAGGGGTGCACTCACCTCCTGCTTCCTTCCCCAGGGTGGGCCGAGCTGGAGAGCACATTTATGCCTCTGAATGTGCAAAAGTCCCCTGGGGCCCAAGTTCAGGGTGGGGAGTAAGGTTCCTGACCTGTTCTGCATAGTAAAGAGGAAAGGGTAGTTTTGGGAGTTGGGGGAAAGGTCCAGGCAGCAGCCAAGGGTGAGTAGGGTGGGCAGAGCTGCCATATGGGAGGCCGTGGAGAGACCAGGGACTGAAGGGCAGGGATGTCTGTTTGCCACTGTGATGGGATGGGCACAGCATATCCACTCAAACTCTCCTTTGTCCCTCTTGTCAATTTTCATTATTTTAAATTGACATACAGTAGTACAGCGATTATACCTACTCATGGAGTACCGTGTGATGTTTCAATGCATACATACAATGGGCAATGATCAGACCAAGGTAATGAGCAGATCCATTACCTTAAACATTTACCCTTGCTTTGCATTCGTTGGTTGAAAGCCATTAAGGGAAATATTCAAAATCCTCCCTCGCTATTTGGAAATACGCAACAAATACTGGCTGCACTGGGGTTGGAGGGCTCCCCCTGGAACGAGAAAGGAGGATCTTCTGTGGGAAGGGCAGTTCTGCCTCCCCTGGGGACTTCTGCTACAGACACAAAGTGACAAGGAGGTCATCAGGACAAAGCTGGGGAAAGGAGGTGTCAACTCCCTGGCCCTTCTCTGGGACACAGTGGACTCTTTCAATGGGTGCTGCCTGAGATTTTGATGTCAACAATCTCTAAAAGAAAAATTGTCTCCAATTTGGTTTTGGGATGAAACTTTGTGTGTGATGTAATTTAACAACTTCCTGAGGGTGGGAAGTAGGGAGGATGTTAATGTTCTTAAAAAAATGTTGAGGTTTTCTGATGAACTTTAGTGAGTTTTGGACTTAGTGTTGGAAACCAGAACCTGGCCCACACAGCTACCTTGAAGGACGGGGCTGGCGGATGTGCCTGTGTGTGTACAGAGACCGGAAAAATGGCTTTCTCATCTCGGGCTGCAAACAGCATACCCTGAAACAGTAATGCATCATATGGTAGAAGGCCCACCCAGAGTAAACTGCGACTGAGACAGAACTGAGCATCAGGTGGGCTCTCGGGGGAAATGCCAGGGCTTGAAGGGTGGGAGGGCCAACACCATGAGCATGATCTTGCTTTCCTTCCACACAGGGATAGCTGCCCTGCCTCCCCATGGGCTGTGAAAAGTTAAATGAGATAAGCATAAGATGGGCACAGACTTGAAGAAGTAGAAATTTACTTGCAAGTCATTATCTGATTCAGACATGATCTGCCCCATGTTCAGGATGACTTCTGGGTTTGTACCCCTCAAATTGCCAGCAGGCTCTTAAAGAGAGATTTGTGTAGGGAATTTATATTTCCAGCATCAATGTGCACAGTAGTGAAAATGTGGAAGCACTCCATGTATCCATCAGTGGATAAGCGACTTGTGGCATATTCATGCAATGGAATATAATTTGGCCATAAAAAGAAGAAATTTCTGACACATGCAGAGTAATTTTAGGCCTTTCCTTTACTCTCTGAAGATCCTATAATTTGAATTGCTGGAATAAACTGACAACGGGCAGCGTAACAGGTGAAAACCTCTTTAATTTTGTGCATATGCACAAGAGTCACACAAAATATGAAATTCAAAGGTGCGCCAGGTGATCAAAGATTATATAGTATTCTGAGCTCCAGAGCAAAATAGAGGCTTGGGACTTCAGAAGGGAGGTGGCTCTGGGTTGTGGGGCTGAGGGGAGGAGGCATGTGTGAACAAAGATTGCCTTGTTGTACAGATATGTTCTCTTGGGTAGCAGCCCCAAGACAGGTAACAGGCTGTGCCAAAGCCTCTCTGTGTGAGACTTTGACCTTTAGTCTCTTTTAAGTGTCAGTCTCCCCCAGTCGCTGAATTAATTGGGGAAGGACTAGATCTGAGGCAGGTAAGGGAAATTCCCACGTGCCTTCAGTTGCAGGTAATCAGCATACCAGGGGGCCACAGTTTGGGCTGTCATTTCTTTTTTTGATCATGAGCCCCAACACATGCTGTGACATGGATGCACCCTGAGAATGTTTTTTTTTTAATTTTTAATTTAATTTAATTTTTTTATTTTAAAGATAGTAAAATCCAACAAAGCAAAACAGAACAAAGCCAATCAAAACAATGCAGCAAAATTGGTACAGAACTTCAAAGCAGGGTACTAGGAAAACAACAATAGTATCATAGTATACCTTGTTATCTTCACAATAGTTGTCCATTCTATCAGGTAGAGCAATATCAAGCCAAAAACAAAACAAAATAAAACCAATCAATACAGAATATTGAATAAAGCAAAATAATCAATCAGAACAAAGCAAAACAGTGAGAACAATATTTCACTTCAAAGACAAGATAGAAGGAAATCTCCCATATTTACTACACTGCGTACTGTCATTCTCCCAAGAGATGCTCAGACCACCGGCCCCAGGCCTGAAAAATCAACCAAACAGTACAAGCATTTAGTTGCTTTATGTACCTTAGTTGCTAAGGTACATAAAGCAACTCAGCCTGTCCTTTGAACCAGCCAGTTGTGTACAGGGAGGTGGTGGGACACAGTATTTGATTCTCAGCCCACGCACCAGTAGGCTCACGGGAGGCGCTGTCTGACTTTTCTCTCCCTGGAACCCGCACAGCTTGCACGACTTACCAGAAAGGCTGGCTGGTTGATTTCTTGGTGGCCTCTCCCAGTCCCAGCATGGCTGATTCTCGGGAGGCGCTGGCTTTTCCCTCCCTGGAACCTACACAGCTTCCACCCTGAGAATGTTAAGCTAATGAAGCAAACCAGTCACAAAAGACAAGCACTATAAAAAACAAACAAACTCCTGTACATTCCACCTGTAAGAGATAGCCCTGTAACCTAGAACATAACCCTAGAGGGTAGATTGGTGGTGACAGGCCCTGGGGCTGGTAGGGAGAAAGGGAGACTGTTGTTTAATGGCTACAATTTTAGTTCTGCAAAATGAAAAGAATTCTGGAGAGGGATGGTGGTCATGGTTGCCCACAATATCAGTGTATCTCCTGCCCCTGAACTGTGTCCTCGAAAACGATGAAGACAGGGACTTTTATCGTTTACATATTCTACTGCAATACACTTTTTTCTAAACAGAGCGAAGTTGAGAATGCAGGTTCTCTGCACACGATTCTTGACCACTACTTTCCTCTAACATGCACCCTGTCCTCTCTGCCTTCTGCTGTGTGTCCCGGCTTGGAAGCCCTCTGAGGCACAGGGGCTTTGTCTTCCTTAGTCTCCTCCACTGGGGTCACCACAGCACGGACCCAGCAAAGCCAAGGCCATCAGCGCAGCCCTGGCCCTTTGCCAGCCCCCAGCCTCCCCGCTCCCTGCGCACCCCTCCTAGGCAGGGCGCCTGTGTCTCCCGATTATGAGATAGCTCATGCTGGCAGGTCTGCTTGGATAAGCTCTTTTGTCCCTGAGAATTTTCCCATGTCAAACACTTAGTCTGTTGTGTTATGGGTCAGTGAACGAGGGAAGTCTGAATTCTTACACAACCTTGTCAGTGCAAGTCCTCTGTCTGTCAAACGGCATCTGTCGCACTGTCCTTGGCTTTCGAGATCCTGTCTTACAAAAATCAGCCCACTACTTTATGTTTTAGATCTTAAATACATTTTTTTAAAAAGTTAAAATATTACAGAAATATTGGAATGTGAAGTCCCTTGTAAGTTTCCCTCCCTCTGTCAACCTGTACCCCCAGCATCTAGCGACTGTTCATACTTCAATGTAGATCGCTCAAAACTTTTCCTTCTGTACCCAGTGACATAGATATAGTACTGTTATTATCATCCTTATCCTTACTATCACGTTACCATAGATATTGTTCGGCGACTTGTTTGTTTGACGTATCTTGAAGTTCTATCAGTAGAACCTCATTCTTCTAACAGTTATAAAATATTCCATTGTGTCTATGGACTCTCATCTATGCAATGAGCTTTTTTGTGATAAGTATTTGGAATCCAACCTCTCTCTTCCTGGTTTTCTCTTTCTATAAACATGACTGCATGTATTCGAACATGTATTTGTTTACTTGCAAGCCTGTTTCTATGAGTATAGGATACATTTCTAGAAGCAGAAATTCTGGGTCAAAGGCACATACATTTAAAATTTCATAGGCATTGCCAAATCGGCACGGCAAGCATAATTATAGTTCAGAATGTGGATTCCTTGAAGGTTGAGAATACCCCTGGGCATCTGGAAGAGAGGCCAAGACCAGCAATGAAAAGAAATGGGGGTGGATTACAGAAGAGCGTTTCCCCAACTGCCTGCAAGATTTTACTTGTGAGGAGCAACCCCTGAGAGGACAGAGGCACAGACTGTGGGTCTGGAAAGCACAGGAGGTGTCTGACGACGGCTTCCAGGAGAGCTTGGAGTCCCGTGGTGGGAACGGAACAGATCCCTCCCAGAGATTCTTCTCCCTTGACCCCGACCACAGGGCTTTGTCGGGAGGCGCCTGTGCTATTATTTGCTAATAATCAGGGGTTTGCATATACAGTCTCCAGCTATTAGAATCCTTTCCTCGAGTTTTTGAGTGGGAAGTAAGGAATGAGGGCCTTTTTTTCAGGTGAGAGGTCTGGAAATATGTGTGTGCAGTGTCTTCTTGGATTCTGCATAGCGGAGAAGGACACTTGCAGACTGGAGCTGACGTCTAATAGGAGTTGAGACAAGAGGCAGAGAAAATTTGAGAGCTTGGGTAGGCCCCTAATCTCACTATTGGGGCCCCGAACCTCACTATTCCTCAGGCGCAGGGGCTCCTAGGGAGAAATGGCTAAAAATATGGGTTCTTTCCCCTATTTGTGGTATGGGTCAAAAATAAGTTTTGTCTGCGTTTGGAATCACATGATGCGTATTCATTTGTCCTGACTCAATGGTCAGCTAAAGAGATTCCTCCACGTTGCCCATCTCTATGGTTCTGGAAAATTCTAATTGCTCCAGAGTGTCCTGATCATCTCAGGTGTACGCCTAGTGGATCCTGACGGGCTGCATGGTTACTCTGTTAACCTTTGGAAGAACTGCCGAACTATTTCACCGCTTCAGTTACTACCAGCAAAGCTTCAGGATTCTAGTCTCTCCACATCCATGCCAGCACTTGCTGTTGTCTTGTCTTGTTGAGTGCAGTCAGAATGTGGGTGTAGCTTTCACCGGCATTTCCCTCATGACTAAGGGCGTTGAGCGTTCTTTCACTTGCTTACTGGCCTTCAGTCTGTCTTCTTCGGAGAAATGTGGATTTAATTCCTTGGCCCATTTTTGAATTGGATTGTTAGTATTTAATATTGAAATTAAATATTCTGAATACAAGACTGTATCCCATATAAGATGCAGATGCAGTATTTTCTCCTCTGGGGGACTGACTTACGTTTCTGAAAGATCACCTTGGCAGTAGATTGAGGGGAGCGGGCAGAGCCAGAAGCCAGGAGAACAGATAGAAGGTTCAGGCATGATTCCGGACACAGGAAGAGGTGCTAATGGTCAAAATAAGTTCTGACTCTAAGGAACAGGCGGGGCTGGGTGAGCTCTGAGGTCTGTTTCGTTCTGGCCCTGGCTCTGCCGTTGACCCTGGCTTCTCCTCACTCCTTGGCTCAGACCCATTTTTATTACCTCCAGGTCTGCTCACCCCTTGCTTACTTCAGTTCTTGTCTGCATTTCATTTTCGCTTCTATTTCCTTATATGTTAATTCCATTTTTCCCAACTGTGGGCCTTTTTGTGAAATGACGCATATTCCTTTTTGTAATGAGCCCAAACATGAGGGAAGGGGGAGGTGGTAGATGGGGAAATCGGGGATCAGTGGATGGATTTCTAGCCTCCATGGACTCACAGGGGTTGGGGGCCACTGCTCTTTCTCCAGCTAGTGTGTCTCTGATTTAAAATCCCAGTTCCTGGGTTCCAAGTTCCCCATGATGCTTTAGGAACCTGGTAAGCAACTCCGAAGTGGCAAGATAGTAGAGAGCTTTGGGAGAAACTCTACAGATCCTTAACAACACAGACACCCCATTCTTTTCCAGTCTGTGGGACACCAGCTTCTGAATCTTGAGCTTTAGGCATGAGTCCAACCATGGATGAGCCATTCTTCACAGGGTTGCTTTGGATACGAGAAACAAACTGATAGAAATAAACTTCTAAGGGAAGTATCAGGTAAAACACCCAGGGCTGGGATTGGCATCTGGAGCATAAAGTGTAAAGAGGTAGTTCCTCACCTTTCCCTTTCTAGCCTTATCTACAACCTTGGCCTTTAAGAACCATCGCAAAATGTTCAGTGGCAGGGATACACATGATGCAAGATGATCGGGATTTCTACGGTGAAAACACTCATCATTAGGGAGAGACTTGAAAGAGATTAAAGTCAGCGCAGGTCTGAAACATGTCTGTACTTTGACACAAAGTGGAAGACTAAATGTTGCTAAGACGTCAGTTCTTAAATGAGCCTACAGATTCCTACTGGGTTACTTTGTAATAAATTGAGATCATGATTCTAAAAGGTATGTGGAAATTCAAATGATTCAGAGCAGCCAAGGGAACCCTGGATAAAAACAAATTTTGAGGACTTATATAACCCCATTGCAAGATTTAACTACAAAGCTACAGCAATTAAGACAGTTTGAGAGTAGTGCAAGAATAGATGGATAAACACATGGGATAGAAAAGAGAGTCAAGAAAGTGTTTGCCTATTTATGGCCACTTAGATTTAGGGCAAAAACCCCATGGCAAATCAGTTAGGAAAGGAGGTGTTTTTTTTTTTTTTTTTTTTTTTTTTGTTAAGAGATATTGGGTCAATTGAACATTTATATGGAAAAAAATTAACATTGGTCTCTACCTTACATAGGACACAAGAATTCAGTTGAGATGGATCATAGTCCTATGTGTGAAAATTAAAAACATGAAATTGTAAGAGAAAATATTTTTTTTCTCTGTCCTGTCACAAAGTTCACAGCAGACGCTCCTATACCAAAAAATGAATGAACAAGAGAAAAGCACACAAATTTATTGAGCTAAAAATTGACATGAGATGGGAGCCTTCAGAAAATGAAGACCCCTAGACCCAGGGAAAACTGGACTTTTGATGCTTAGATTTCGAGCTGGTTGGAGAGTTGCATAGAGGTGTGATTAGGTGAAAGGGGAGGATGACCTGACGGCAGAATGCTGGAGGAATTTAGCAAGGCCTGTTTGTTCGGATTCTTTCTGGCTTCCAGGCACAGGGCAGGACACCTGTTTCTTGAGGGTTCTATGACCTACTTTCCGGAAAGGTAAGAAAATTTCCCGGTGGCCATGTTTCAGAACATGTCTCAATTTCTTTACTCGGTATACCAAGGTGCCATATTTTGGATAGACTTCCTGCACTCTGGCAGAATTACATCTGGATTGACAGTGGTGGTTACACAGACTGTATGGATTTGTTAGAAGTCTATTCACTTAAAGACAATTCATCCAGGTAGATGTTTATCTTTTAGGCTCTTCCCAATTTATTACACGTGCTGCTGAAGCAAGCAGTGCTCTTTCAATTTATGCATTATGCATCCCAATAAAAAATTTAAAAACCAAAGAAATGTCAGAACTGTACATGCAGATGATTGACTTTTAACTAGGTCTAAACTATACTAAAACAAAGTGGAGAGGCAAAGCAAATAAGGCTGCTGAGCTGTTGGCAACTGCACCCCACCCCGGGCAGGGATCCAGGATCAACCCCAACTTTACGAAATCGGCACCATGTGGGGTCTGGGTCCCAAGTACAGTTCACCCCCTTCCTAGGGCATCAAGGGAGGAAATGGAAAGTTCCAGAGGCAGGAAGAAGTCCTAAGCGCTGTGTGTGTGACTATCTTCAGTTTCAAGATGTGGTGAACATGTAGAAGGGAATGGAAAACCCCGCTGCCTCCCGTCCTCAGGTCTTAGGCCGGAAACGCAGTCATGAGCAAAACCAGAACCTCAGTGTGATTGATTTATCGAATGGACAAGTGGCAAGAAATGTCCCGCCACCTTCCACCCCCGCAAACTCGCCCTTTGAAGTCCTCGCGGCTTTTCCTGGTATCTTGGCCCTGAGACGCGAGTTTGGGTGCAAGTAGTGTGAAATGAGATCGGAAAAAGAATGAGCTGGGGAAGGGTGAGTTTGCAGGCCAGAGATCACAGGATTTTCCCTGCCAGGGGGCCCAGAAGCTGCGGTACTTACTCAACGACTTCCTGCCCCGCCCCGCCCCGGTCTAGGACGACTTCCGGGTACTGGATCTCTCCGGCACTTCCCGTTTGCCTTGCTTCGGGTCTGGGCACCCTCCCTAATACGCTGCAGGACAAGTTGCAGGTATGGGCATTATATAGCCTTCCTGCTCGATCATGCCCGAGGGCATGGGCCCTCCAGGGTCTTCTAGACCCACTTAAAATCTGGGGATGGCCTTGTAGTTTTCCCAGACCCTTCTGGTGGAAAGAAAAGATCCCTTTTTAAAATTTAAATAACTAAATTTAGAAAAATTAATTTTAATTTAAATAATTTAAAATAATTAAATTTTAAACTTCAAATGAAATTTTAAATGACATTTAAAATTTTAACTTAATTAATTAATTAATTATTATTATTTTTTTTTTGAGACAGGATCTCACTGTGTAATTCAGGATGGCCTTGAACTCACTATGGAGCCCAAGCTGGCCTCATTTTCCTGCCTCAACCTCCTGAGTGCTGGGACTGCAGGCATGCACCACCATACCCAGCTTTTTAGGGGGTTCTCTTAAAGCCTCTCTATCTCTGCTGGAGGTAGCACATACTACCCTGTGGTGCCAGCTTGTCAGCTAGAAAGCTTTGGGTTAAAGGAATGCATGATCCAGGTCAAATGGCCTTAAGCTGCAAAGCCATTATGGGGAGAGTAAGGTTGGTGTGTTTTGGAGCGTCCTGATCTAACATTTTACGGTCATCTCCAAGGACCCCAGGCCTTTGTGTGTCTCTGCTCCATCCCCTGTCCTGCTGACCGCACCCTGTAGCTAATGCAGTGTAGGCTTCACCTTCTCTGGTTCACGTCTAGTGGTCCGCATCCTTCTTGTGGATCCCTTTGTTTCCCCATGCTGATGAGAGTCCTAGGAGTCATGCTTATTGGCCCAGTTGAAGCTACAGGTCCATCCCTGAGCCAGTGATTTATGGGAGAGGCAATCAAAGATGCTGGCACTTGGGGGCAGGAGGATCGCTGCGAGTCCAAGGCCAGCCCGGGTTGCATAGCAGGATCTGTTTCAAAAGCAAAAGACAGATTTAATTCTGGATTCAAACCCATCAGGGTTTGACCTGGAGGTGGCAGTAGATTGCTTTTTCTGTAGCGCCTGGACAGTGTGCAGAAGGGATGAAGGCACCTGTGGAAATCTGGGTGCTGTGAGGGAGAGGGAAATGGATGCTGAGTAGACAGCTGTGTTTGTCTTCTAGCATTAGTGTAACAGAATAGCCCGAACTGGTAAAACTACAGAAATGTATTACCTCGCAGCTCTGGAAGCTAAAGCCTGCAGTCAAGATGCCAGCAGGGCCGCGCTGTCTCTGACAGCTCTGGAGGAGAATGCTGCTTTGTCTCCTCCAGCTGTCGGGGTCTGCTGGCCAGCGTCGCACTCCTTGGCTTTCAGCTGCATCCAGTCATGTGGCTGTCTTCTTTCTTTGCATCTCCCCATTACTGCTCTGTGCACCTCTGTTTGCACCCAGCATTGTCTTCTCTTGTAAGGACCTCGGTCACTGGGTGAGGGGCCCACCCTGTTCAAATATGACCTTGTTTTAACTTCTGCGCGGTGGCCCTGTTTGCATTCTGAGCTCCCGAGGATCAGGCTTCCATGTGTCTTTTGGGGGAACACAATTCAACCCACAGCAACAACGAACATATGCTTTTTTTTTTCTTTTCTTTTCTGGAAAAGCAAATCAAATTCATATTCATATAAACATTGACATTACAAAGTACAGGAAAGAGGGAATGGAGGAGGAAACGAAACCCTCTACAAATCCTGCTAATACTGTCTCACCCAACAAGACCATAATGCTTTGTCCCATATTCAATCACTTAGAGTATAACAAACCACAAATAAAATCTTCTCTGGAAGATATACTGCTCCACTTTGAGATGGCAGGGAAAAGGGGCTGGAAGTTGGGGTAGGAGGCTTTATTCATTTGGTAGATCCTCTCAGTCATTACAGATATTGCTGCCCTGTTAATAAAAAATATATACTTCTCTGTAAAGCATTAAAACAAACAAACAAACAAGCAAACTCCAAGGATGAACTGGCTGAGGTCTCAGTTCAGGTATCTCCAAGCTGGGTCTGAATTTGCATTCCCCCTGCCTCAGCCTCCCAGAGTGCTGGGATTACAGGAGGAGAGTTTTGAGGAGGCGGGGGGACTGTCCAGCTGTGGTCAGGTACCCACCCTGAGAGACTCGCCACTTACATCTGGGCTACAGGAAGAGGAAGCAGAGTTGTCTAAAGGAGGGAGATGGAGGAAGCAGCGGGGGAAGAAGACAGCGGCCCAAGTGGGCAGAGAAGGCAAGATACCCTGACCTTCCTGTGTGTTATTTCTTGGTTGTTTTCCATTCAATGCTATGTGCTTCTGTGATGCAAGCTTTTTTGCAGGGCTGGGTTTCTTCAGAGCCGAATCCCAGCATCCACGTGTCCCCCTGGTGCTCTAGGGGCAGCTGGCCGTCTTTCACCTCCAAGGTGCTGGACTTGTGATGCCGAGCAAGCTGGCACGCAGGCAGCTGGCACCACGCTCTCAATAAAGCCATCAGCGATCTGCAGCAGCCTCTCCTCCGCACCTTCATACAACTGCTCGTTAGTACCCACTTCTCTTACTAAGTCCAGCAACTTCTTGCTGGTCGATATCGGATCGTTCTCAGAGCTGAGACGGCCTCCTGTGCCAAGAGTCCCTGGTATTTTTACCACTGTGGTGCTGTTGGCCATGGGGCCCTGTGGAGGGGTGCTGGCTGATTTTGGCTTAATGGATAAAAACTTGGAAAGGTTGGTAAGTGCTGCGGGGCCAAACTGGTTCATAATCTGCATAGCTTTGGACTTCAGCTCACAGAGCTTATCACAATCCTGTATCTTTTTGGAGCTGTGAGGACCAAGGCCAATCAAAGGCAGTAGCATCTATCTCCCCGATATGTGGAGACTGCCATAGTGAAGGCTTTGTCTCAGCTGCCAGTCCGACTGTGTGGCCTCCCTGAGTACTTTCCGGCACCGCTCCCCACCCCTGAGCGTATACTTAAAACTATTCTTTCAGCTTATTCTGCACAAAATTGCTTCATTTGAAATCATGTGACATCACACTCAAATCCAGAATTAAATCTGTCTTTTGTTTTTGAAACATGTCTTGCTGTGTAGCCCAGGCTGGCCTCGAACTCCCACCTCCCAAGTGCCAGCATTATAGGTGTACACCACCATGCCTGATTTAAACTTGCCTAT
This sequence comes from Dasyprocta punctata, assembly GCA_004363535.1. Lineage (NCBI taxonomy): Eukaryota > Metazoa > Chordata > Mammalia > Rodentia > Dasyproctidae > Dasyprocta > Dasyprocta punctata. Next base: position 3,484 of record RJWM01025052.1, on the reverse strand, counting down.
TTCTTATAAACTGTTTCACTTAAAAGAAAGAAAAAAAGAATAGTGGCCCTCTCTGAAGTTACTCAAAAGTGTATGTTATGTACTCTGAAGAGAAATTCCAAAGAGGAGGATCAAAAACATTTTCATTCCGGCATCAGCATTGGAATATAGGCAAAGCCTCTGAAGGACGGCACTGCAGACACCCATGCCTGGGTGAATACCTTCTGGTGAGTTAGGGACGCATCCATTACCTTCTGGTGAGTTAGGGACACATCCGTTACCTTCTGGTGAGTTAGGGACGCATCCGTTACCTTCTGGTGAGTTAGGGAAGCATCCACCACCTTCTTCCGGTGTCGTAGGGAGCCAGGCAAAGGTCAGAAGCGAAGCTCAGAGGAGCAGTCTCAGCTGCTTCCCGCCTTACCTGCCTCCTAATGCTTACTCAGTGTGTCTTTCCTCTCTCCTGCTCTTTCTCTCTTCTTTATCATCATAGTTTGGATTTTAACTCTACCCCCAAAGGGAGGGTGTTAAAGGTGGGTCCTCAGTGTGGCACTCCTGGGTGGTGGTGGGAACTTTAAGGGGTGGGGCCTACTGGGGAGTCTTCTACGCACTGGGGATGTGAACGTGAAAGGAAGAGTGGAACCCCAGCCCCTTCCTGTCTTTTATATCCCAGCTAGGAGTTGAGCAGCTTTGCTCCGTTGTATACTCCCTGCCACGATGCACTGCTTTGCCACAGGCCCACAAATGAAACCTCCAAAACTCCAGGCCACACTAAACCTTTTCTCTTTATAAGTTGATTGTCTCAGTTACTTGATACAGTAAGGGAAAGCTGACTAACAGAGTTAAACATTATTTATACCATCCATTCGTCTGTCCATCCATCCATCCACCCACCCATCCATCTACCCATCCACCCACCTATCATTCACCCACTTATCTATCCATCCCTCATCCATTCATCCACCCACCCATCATCCACCTATCATCCACCCACTTATCTATTTATTCATCTATCCACCCATCCATCCATCCATCCACCATCATCATTTATCTATGTAGTTACCTATCGTCTTTCTTTGTTTCTTTCTTTCTTTCTTTCTGTACCAGGGATTGAACTCATGACCTCGCACTTTTCAGGCAGGCGCTTATACCACTAAGCTAAATCCCCATTCCCTATCATCTGTATTTCTATCCATCTGTATTTCTACATCTTTAACCTTTTCATTACACAAACACATCATATTTACTTGTAGACCAGAGGTCAGAGGGGTGTGATCTTGCACCCCAGGCAATGTTGGCCATTTCCGAGGGACATTTTGGTTGTCACAGTGGGGGTGGGTACTACTGGCATCTAGTGGGCAGAGGCCAGGGATACTGCTAAACATCCTGTGTGACCTGACAGCCCTCGCAACAAAGAATGTTCTGGTCCCCAATTGTTAACAGTGCTGAGGTTGAGAAACCCCACTGTAGAACAATACAGAGTTCAAAGAAGCAAATGGAAATATAATTACTGCTGGGGATTTCCATAACTAACACGTTGGCTAAATTCTTCTTTCTTTCGGTGTAGAAAAATGTATATGGAAATTATTACTGATGTATGATGAAAGAAGTGTAGTTACCACACGTATGCTTTGTTGTTATTGTTGTTTTGAGACAGTGTCTCGTGGTGTAGCTCAGGCTGGCCTTCCGCTCAATTCGTAGCCCAGGCTGGCCCCAAACTTGTGGAATCCTCCTGCCTCAGCCTCTCAAGTGCTGGGGTTACAGGTGTGCAGCACCACACCTGGCTCCCGCACTTTCAGTGACACTTCTCAGGGTCACAGTCAGCTCCATAGGGCCAGTTTCACAAACAGCCCCTCTTCACTCTTGCCTCACTGGAGAGACTGTGTTAGTCTCCTACTGCTGCATGATGAGTTACCACAAATGCAGCAGCATCGTGAGACAGTACCATTTATTATCCCACCATTCTCTTGACCAAAAATCTCAGCTAACTCAGCTGGGTTTTCTGCATAAGGTCTCACAAGGCCAAAATAAAGATGTCAGCCAGCTGGGTTCTTACTGGGGCACTCTGGGAAGAACCTGCTCAGGCTCATTTTGGGTGTTGGCAGAATCCAGGCAGCTATGGTCCTTAGGGCTGAGGTTCCTGTCCCTCACCTGGAGGTGGCTCTCAGCTTTGAGGCCACCTGCCATCCTCGGTCTGTGTTCCCTTCATCTTTAGAGCCAGCTGTGGTGTGTCACATGTCACTCACCATGGGGATCCAGCTTGACATGAGTCTGGTCATCTCCAAAGCCATCACCATTTTACCCTCCAGGCGACCCGGTGTGTACTGCAAACACCACAGGAAAAGCAAAGGACAATTATTAAGACAGCTGTGTGTGTTGTGCCAGCCACAGCCCTCTAGACTGTTTCTTAACTGACACTTTGACATATTGATAGTTTTGGAGAAAACCCCAGGTGTAACCCAGTTGGCCAAGGTGTGCCTTTGTCTAGCTTAGCGTGGTAACCTCTCCTTCCTGCTTCAGGGTGCAAGGATCCTTCTGTCTTGCTGCCACCCCAGGCATGCTTCTGGCTGCGAGTCCCTAGCAAACTGCACCTTGTGCAATCCTGGATTTACCCATCTCTCTCTTTGTCCGTTGATACCTTCTGCCTTTGTTTCCTGGTTCTTAAACATCGTACACCAGCTTTTGCCAAGGTACACTTTGCGTTTCTCTGCCTTCCTCTTCTTTCAAGGGTGCATGCAACTGCACTGGGGCCATCTGGACAGTCCAGGACAGTCTCCCCATCTTACTGAGTCTTATTTGCATCTGTAGCATGACGTAGCATGACCATGGGTGTGATGCCAGAGTGTGAGGATCATGGGGACTAAAATTCTGCCCGGCCCAGGACCACTGAGAAAGACTGGCCTGGTCTGGGAGCTCCTCTGGGAGACGGGAAACTGCCTGCCGCTTCTATCAGATCACTGCCCCATCTTGGAGGCAGCAAAGCTCGTAGTCTTTGGCCCTTTCTCTGTCTGCAGCGGCTGGTGCGGGACTCTAGCCAGGCTCGGCGTGGTGGCATCAGGAGCTTGCTCTCCCCTTCCTTCCCCACTGCTATTTGTTCTTCCCATGGGTCCTCATCCCCAGGGCCTTGCTAATGACACGGCTCAAGCTGGCGAGGGCTCTCTGCTGTGCGGCTGAGGGTGTGGCCGGAAGCCTCGCTGTGGTGAGCAGGGGCTGGGGCAACAGCAGCGGTGGGTGGGAGGCTCGGGCCCTGGAGAGAAGGCAGAAAACACAAAGAGACAGCAAGCAGTAGAGGGCAGCAGGGGTACAGAGCTTTGAGCTGAAGAAAGTCCCACAGCCAAGACTAAAGGAGGACCAGGCATGGCACAAACCATCCCAGAGGAGAAATACAAGGAAGGGGGAGAGGAGGAGAAAAGACAGAGGGATGTAGGCGTGAAACAGAGAGAGAGAAAGGAAAAAATAGGAAAGAGAGAGAGAGAGTGGTAAAAGAAGCCCTACAGGGCAAAGGCAA
>RJWM01025051.1:0-29752 GCA_004363535.1 Dasyprocta punctata | reverse complement strand
GCACTTGCGTTGTAGCCCAAGCCGGCCTCGAACTCACAACGCTCCACCTACCTCAGCCTCCCGAGTGCTGGGATTAATGCAAACTGTGTTCTTAAGACTTCCTAGACCTTGCACTGAGCTGGCCTGAGTGACTTATTTACCAAGAGAAGGCAACAAAAGTGACTTGGGCTTTTGAGGCTGGGTTAGAAGATACCTCGCAGCTTCTGCCTGGGTCACACAGAATAGCTTCTCTGGGAACCCCGAGTCACCACACAAGACATACAACCACCCCAAGACCGCCAGGCGAGGGCAGTCAGGTGCAGGCACACGCACTGGTCTGCTGTCTTTGCTTAGCTCAGATCTAAACACCTGGGTTTGTCCCCGCTCTCAGGGGATATTTGTACAGGACGGGAGGAGTCACTGGTTTTAGGCAAAGATCAAGGGTGCTCCACAGCGACAGCAAGGAGAGCATGGCCAGAACCCCACAGCCCTCTGAGGGGCCCCTGTGGTCACCTGCAGCGCCCCCAGCAGTGCTGCCCTGGAGACAAAGCCGCTAGCTAAGGCACAGGAGGGGAGACTTTGCTCGTCATGGCTGCAGGATTCTGCCATGGAGGAGAGAGATCAGGCTCAACTCATTACCACATGGTTTTGTTTGTGGTGCTGGGGATCAAACCCAGGACCTTGTGCATGTGAGGCAAGCGGTTTACCACTGAGCTACATCCCCAGTCACCTGAGTACCACAGGGGCAGTGGGAATTCATATCTAGGAGGAGCCACTGGGGATGGGGCTAAGGTGACCTAACAGAACTCCTGCCGAAGACAGGCTGGGGTGACCAACATCACAGGGAGGTGGTGCAGGAAGATGAAGCTGACACTGGAGTGCAGTCAGATATTGAGGGGCACCGGGGGTGTCAAACTGATACAGTGAGGTCCTTGCTAAAACTGGACTTTACCTGGGTGTGGGGTACAGTTGTCATCCCAGCACTCAGGGAGGCTGAGGCAGGAGGATCAAAAATTCAAGACCAACCTGGGCAATTTATGGACTTAGTGAGATTTTGTCTCAAAATATACAGAAGGTCTGAGGATATAGTTCAATGTGAGGATCATGGGTTCGGGCCCCAGGACTGAAGCAAGGGGAAAGGTACCAGTGGATTTTAGAAACAAGTACACAGGCGGGCCTAGGAGGGACTCCGTCTGCACTACTCAGCTCTCCTCCAACTCTGCTGGAGAACCTCGACGGTGGACACCTTGCAGGGAATTGTGGCCACGAGACTGGGGTCCCACCAGCGGGACAGAAGAGGAATTCTTGTGTGGAACTTCGGAGAAACCTCTTTCTAAAGGGAGCAGTGCATCCTTTGGTCACTGCCAGGAGCGGGAATGGGACCGCAGGGCTCCCCACTTGTCCTAGACGTCCTCTACACGAGCCAGGAAGTAACGTCTGTTGTGTTTACGCCACCGTTTCCCAGCAGCCTGCAGTTGAGAAGAGCCTGTGGAATCCAGCCCCTGGAGTCACGTTTTCTCCCGGGAAACAGTTCCATTCTCCAGGGGTCTTTTTGTTTTTTGAGACACGGTCTCCTTATGTAGTTTAGTCTGGTTTTGAACTCACTATGTAGCCCAAAACGTCCTTGAATATGCTGTGATCTTCCTGCCTCAGCCTCCCAAGTACTGGGATTATAGGCATCCACTACCATACCCAACTGTTTTTGTTCTTAAAATGAGATTCTTATAAGGAATCTCAGGTCCTGAGTGACAGTCTCTCTTCTGTAGCTGTAGGAACTACATCCATCCATCCTGACTTCAATCAGACCAAGGTACCACTGGGCAGTGTGGTCACTGGAAGAGGACAGTGCACCAGTGTGCCCAGGCCTGTCTCTGGAACAGCTACCACGTGGGGGTGTCAGCTGTCTCACTCTTGGTGCAGCTTTGTCCCTCTGGAGAAGCAGCATAAAGAGATCAGTACATATTCGACTCCCCTTCCGCCACTGCCACAGATATTAACTCCCCTGAACCTCAAGTGCTTGAGTGCCAACCAGGTATGGTGGTGCACACCTGCAATCCCAGGGACATGGGAGGCTGAAGCAGGAGGATCAGAAGTTTAAACCTAGCCTGGGCTATCAGGGACCTGTGCAAGATAATCAACTGTCTGTTTGAGGGATATGGTGAGGGATGAAGAAAAACCAGAAACAAACTTAGTAATTCATAAAAGGGAGGCTAGGAGATCAAAGCCTCAGAATGGGCAAAGACCAAGACTCTAGCTTGCCACTATTTTATTAGCCTGTGCAGGGAGAGAGGGGGAGGGGACCTTTCTGGGACCGGTGGCAGAGTAGTGGTGGAATGGGAAGTTTAACGTCAAGGAAAAAAAGTTAAGATCCACCCCCGCACCTGGGTCCTAGCCCTCCCCCAAATTGTCCTCAGAAGACGTCATCATGCCCCATGAACCCACAGCCCACCAACCATCAGGATCTCAACAGTTTCTGGGTTTCCACATTCCAAAACCGGCCCACAGGCAGAGCAAGGAGGACCCCAGATAGATTCCATGTCCATTTATAGTTTGTAGCCCCCAACACTGGGCAAATTGGTGAGACCCTGTGTCAAAATACAGTACGAAGGCTGTGGCTCAGTGGTAGGGCACTTACCTAGCAGCAGGGAGCCGCTGAGTTCAACCCCCAGTATCCAAGAGAAAATGAAAGTTCCCTGGAAGGATTAACTTCATTGCACAGGTCTGCTGCCAGGGCGGCAATGAGCAGGAGGAGGAGATCTGCGTCTCCCCCCTCCTGAGCTGGGGGTGGGTGGGCAGGCCACAAGGACCCCAAGACAAACAATCTTCCGCCGCTGCTGCTTCTCAGGACAGCAGTGGACACAACAGGTCATCACCATCGGCCTGCTCCCAAAGGCTGTCAGCTGGCTTTCCTTCTGCTGTCTTTTAGAGACACATATATGACTTACAGGCCTTTGCGGAGCGCTTAGGTACAGAACTGTCCCTGTCTTGTGGCAGGGAGCTGAGCAGTAGTGATGAATGCGCCCCTGACCCCCACCTGATTCCAACTACTGCAACTGTCCTTCCACAAAAGGTCCTGCAGGCAGACTCCCAGTCCATCTTGATTCTGGTCCCTAATTTAGAGACAAGGAGAAAAGTTAAACGTCTTGTATGAAAATCTCATTTTTTCTTACTTTTTCCATGAGAACTCTGGTGTGGCCTGGGCAGAACACACGCGTATTCAAACATGCATTCACACATACACATGCGCGTGCACACAGGCACGCCTGGAGCAGGCTGATGAGAAAGATCAGGAGTGGCTTGGAGTTTTTTTCTTTTTTAATTACAATTCAATAAAAACGTCTACATAAAAATCCTGGCTAAGCGGTTGCTTTCGCAGCAGGAAGAGGCCACCCGCGTCTGAGGGACGCCTGCTTGGCGCAACTGGGGAAAAGAGCAGGAAGTCAAAGTGGGCGCCTCCATCGAACCCCTCTTCCTGGGGTGCTCCTCCACGCCTAAGACACACATGACGGCCCTTCTAAGGACCTGGGAACAGCCCACAGCAAGGGCTGGCCACCTCCACCTTCCTAAAGCCTCCCTGAGCTTGTCCAGCCAAGAGGCCAGGGTAAACCCTGGCTCAGGCACAGTATTTAAAATTCTAAATGGCTGTTTTTCATTCTTCTCCCCAATAAGCAAGTTCTCTAGAAGTATTGCTATATACTAAAAAAATGTATTTATAAATCAGCCTACCCAAAGCAAGACATGCTGGCACATAGCTAGAACTCCAGTGCTCAGGAGATGAAGGCAGGAGGATTGCCTTGAGTTCAAGGCCAGCCTGGGCAATTTAGTGAGTTCAGAAACAGCCTGAACTACATAGTGTGACCCTGTCTCAAAACAAAATATAAAGAAGGGCTGGGGATGCAACTCAGTGTAAAAACTCTGGGTTCAATCCCTAGCACCACAAAAATTAATTAATAAAATAAAATAGACACGTCACTCTCTTTGTGTACCCCAGTGCGAAGAGCAGATGAACATGAGGAGGGTGGCATAGCCTGTCTCGATGGCTCTTCCCCTCGGTTTCTAGAACACTTCCTGGCCTGCGGCAGGGTCTTGGTCATTACCTGCTGTACAGCAGTGAGCTTCTGACTGATGGTTGACTGAATCGCTGAGCATCTCCTGGGGCCCTGGGCCACACTGCTGAGACCCTTCCTTCCTGAGACTGTCCCGGGGACAAGTCCAGACCCTGCCCAGTGTCACCGGAGTAGGGAGCCACTCGCCCTGCCCAGCCCAAGCACCCTGTGGGGACACCAGAGTCAGAGAACTTCGTCCAAACAGCAGGCAGGACCGGTGTTTAGTATTTTATCTTATCTCACCCTTTCTGGAACATACAAACGCCTCCACATGGAATTCATCAGGTCTAATCTATTGTCCGAACACGTGCAGAATCGGACCTGCTTCCCAACCTCCCCAGACAAAGGCCACCAGCGTGCCTGCCTGGATGTCCCCAGGCCTTGCCTTGGTAGGCTATGTCCATTCTCCAGCTGTCGGTCAGTGTTCTTTATAAAATGCAAATCGATTGTGGAACCGTACTCCCTACCATAAAATCTGAACCCTTTTCCAGTGTGCGTGGCTGGGTGGGGGGCGGTACTGGGGATTAAAGCCAAGATCTTTGCATTGAGCGACAGCCCCAGCCTATTGATTTATGTATCCATTTCTTTTGAGACAGGTTTGTGTTAAGTTGCACTGGGTTTGAACTTGCAAGTCTCCTGCCTCAGCTTCCCAGAGTGCTGGCATTGGGGCGCACATGCTGAGCTTTCGGCCACCCCCACCCGCTGCAGTCTCCTGTCAGACTCGTCGGTATCACTGTGAGGTGCTGACAGGCCCTGAGGAGGAAATGGCTATCTGTAAACACACTGCTCCTCACAGAGGCCCTAACGGAGGGACAACCAGACAATCCCAAGGGCAGAGACGCTGCCTTGATGACACCTGGAAAGGCCTGAGTCCCCGGGGTGAGGAACCCCAGCCCACAGCCCAGGCCCTGGGTCTTCAGCCCCCTCCTGAGGCTGGCAGCAGGCTGCCCCTGTGTGGCGACAGCAGGGCGAGAACAGGTGTGGATGGCAGAGGAACATCGGGTCACAGCTCGCTCACAGGTACTGCACAGGGCGGCCCGGCGCAGGCCGCGGGAGGCGGGAGGGCAGCTCCTGGGAGAAGCGTCCTTCAGGAGGGAGGAAGCTGGGTCCAGCCAGGCAGAGGGCAAAGAGCAGCCCCAGGCCAGGTTCCCATCACCACATGGAGCGCGCGTCTCCTTCCCTGGGATCTGGACCTGGGCTTTCCAGGAGCAGGGCCGCTGCGCCCCAGAAATGTGATTGGCAGGAACAGAGACGGTGATATGCTTGTCACAGGAGTGGACAGAGTGACAGCCTGTGGACAAAAACACTAGGCATCAAGGTCCACTGGACAGCCAGAGCCAAGCCTCTCCCCGTCAGTCAGCGCCATTGGAGCACGGACTGCAGGGGAAGAGAACAAGGCCTCACCAAGAAGCAAGCCCTGCCTGCGAATCAGCACCATGTGTGGGCCTTTTCAGGTAGGGGGACAGCCAGACCCCAGCCCTGGCACTCAGGCTGGCAAACAAGAAGAGCCAATCTCCACCCACCCCACCCCCATAAGTGATGGGCTGATCTGGAGAAATACAGGCTGCGATGATAGCTATTGAGGTGAAATGCAAATTGACACTTATGGTGTTCTGGTGTTTCATCGACCTTGCAGGCCTAGGTCCAGTGGTCTGATCATCTGTTCATAGGATAGCAGTACACAGTGTGGCATCTAGGAGGGGATCTCCTTCTGAGGGTGGTGACCATTATTGATTCCCTATTGTCTTGTTTTGAAGTCCTGTATCATTGTCATTGTTTTGTTGGGCTGAGTTTTATTCTGTTTTGCTTTTTTTGATTTTGTTATATCCGATGGCATAAGCAGCTATTTCAGAGATAGCAAGATATATTATGGTAGCCATTTTGGATTTACTATTGTCTTGTTTTGAAGTCCTTTATTGCATTCATTGTTCTGTTTTTGTTTTTTCTATTCTATTCTGTTCTGTTTGACTTTTACTATGTCTGAAGGTATCTGCAGTTATTTTGAAGACAACAGGAGGCATTATGGTAACTATTGTTGGTTTCATAAAGTTTTGAAGTCCTGTATCACTTACACTGGTTTGTTTTGATTGTTTTTATTCTGTTTTATTTTCCTTGGTTTTATCCTCTTTAAAATAATAATAATAATAATAATAATAATAACAATAATAATAATAATAGAACAAAGTCCACCCCTCTGGTGGGACAATTTTAGGGACAAATACACAGGGTTGTATGACCACAACCACAAGACATAAAACATTCTTCTTATCCTCCTCCTCCTTTCTCTTCCTCTTCCTCTTCTCCTTCTTTTTCTTTCTTTCTTTTTCTTTTTTTTTTTTTCTTAGACAGGGTCTTGCTGGGTAGTTCAGGCTAGGTTTGAACTCACATTGTAGCCCAGACTGGCCTCAAACTCAGTTATCCACCTGCCTCAGTCTCCTGAGTGGTGGGATTACAGGTGTGCACCACCACGCCCAGCAGACATGGAATATTCTTACCAGTATTAGGTATCAAGAGCTGTTTGTTTTTAGCCATTCTAGTAGCCATGCGGCAGTATCACAGTGTGTGTACATGAGAGTTTATGACATGTGGGGGCCTTATAATGCATAAACTCAGCAACCTGGTGTGGTGGGCACACCTGTAATCCCAGTACTTGGGAGGCTGAGACAGGAGGATCATGGAGAGTCTGAGGCCAGCCTGGGCTACACAGTGAGTTCAGGACTGACCTAAACTATATAGCAAGACCCTGTCTCAAAACGAAAACAAAAGTTCAAAATAAGAGTTCCCATTTCCAGGATTCTATGGAAGATACTACTTACACAATCAAAAACTTCTCTTTTTGGCTAGGAGACTCCTTCAGAAAAATGTGCTGGTGGGCTCTTATGATGAGAACTGGCATCCCTGGGCTTCACCTGCCTGGGAAGTTGAGACTTAGAGGAAGCTAGATTGTTCTGCTTCTGCTTCTTCTTCTTCTTCTTCTTCTTCTTCTTCTTCTTCTTCTTCTTCTTCTTCTTCTTCATCATCATCATCATCATTTAGGTTTTCTGATACAGAGTTATTCTATGTAGTCCAGGCTGCTCTCAAACTCATGGTGATCGTCCTGCCTCAGCCTCCCAAGATCTGGCACTGCATAATAAGGAGAGAAGAAGCTGAACTCTTTTGAGGAAGGAGGATTCCTGAGAGTTCGAGGCCAGCCTGAGCTATGTAATGACTTCAAGGCCAGCCTGGAACACATAGCAAGAACCTGTCTCAAAAAAACAAACCAAGTGGGTGTGATTCTAATCCACAGGAGTTGGGACAAACGGCAGCGTCCGTCAGTCTCTGCAACTAGAGAAACAGGCTGACAGAGACTGTGTGCTAATGAGAATCACACGGGCGATGCCCACTTCCACGCGACTGTGGGGCCGCTCCTAGATAGACGCTCCACGCCAGCGGCCGTGGCCGGCGATCGCATTCCCTGCACTAGCAGAGCTCCGGGCACACACGACCTCGGGGTGTCCCGGGGCGAACTGACTCGCTCTGTCTCCCGTGAAGCAGACTTGGGGCCCAGTGCTGCCCTCGGAGTTAGGCAGGAGGTGGGGGCTCCTCAGGACACCGCGCCCTCTCCTGCGGAGCTCTTCCCAGGCTCCCGTGGCCCCTCCCCCGCCCTCGGCGCTCTCTTGGGCACACCCGCAGCCGACACCCCACCTTCGGGGCCCCTCTTGCTCCTCAGCCTCGCCTGGCTGGGACTCCCCTTGGGCCCCTGCTAGGAAGAACTCTTGCCCTGGACTCTGTCCGCACGGCCCCGCTGACTCCCTTAGCTCCCAGGATGAGCGCAGCAGGGCCCCGGATCCCGCTGCGCTGAGCCCAGCACCGGACAGCAGGCACTCTAGGCCCTGCCGTTTCGGCTTCGCTGGAGGTTCAGCCTGTCTTTCCCTCGTCAGTATTCTTTGTATCAAGAAATCCATAAAAGCGAAGTTATTTAGCAGTTTCTCAATGAACAGTAATAGTATAAACAATGGGTACAAAAAGCCAGCAGCCGCTAGGCTAGTCCTGCATGTTGTGACCAAGGTGTTTACTTGCTGAATAAAGTTGCAGAGGACAATGTAACAACCTCAGGGTAAAAAGATTATGCTAGCTGAAGAGTGCAGGAGACTGGTGTGCCCCTCAAACTCTCACACATTAAAATATGCCCCAAAGGAGCTAGACAGGGTGGTACACACCTGTAATTCCAGCACCCAGAAGGCTGAGACAGGAGGATTGCTGTGAGTTCGAGGACAGCCTGGGCTACAAAGTGAGTTCAAGGCCAGGCTGAACTGAATTGCATAGTGAAACCCTGTCTCAAAAAGACCAAAAAATAAATAAATAAATAAATAAATAAATAAATAAATAAATAAAATAAAATAAAATAAAATATGTCCCAAAGGAAGCCGGGCATGGTGGTACATGCCTGTAATCCCATCAGTCAGAAGGCTGAGGCAAGATGTGTAGCCTGGGCTACACAGACCCTATCTCAAAACAAATAAACATACAAACAAAATGGAAAAAATGCCCAAAATAGGGTGACATGGATGGGTATGGAAAGTCACATCTTCAGTAACTGGAACTGTAGAAGCCCTAATTTTACTATGATTTCTGCCACTTGGTGTTACACTGACTGGGCTTGATGGGGAATCGTGTAGGGGAAAATGGCTGGAGTCGATAAGCAGGAGGTAGAGAAAAGGAGAAGCCAAGAAGAGAGACTTGAGAGTGACCCGGGGATGTGGAACTGGGAGTATTTTTGGCGTACTAATAAACCATAAGGGTATTTCACAGCTCGGCCGAGAGCCGGGCACTGTGCTAAGTCCCGGCCACTCTCCATCTCTTCTGGGGCCCATTACAACAGCAGAGCAGAAAGTGCCGCCCATCACCGGGCCGAGGAGGACTGGGTCTCACAGCTTCACCATCACCTGTGCGAGTGGCATCCATTCCACTGCTCCCGGGGACGGCAGCAAACCCTCAGAAGAGACTGGAGTGGAGGGGTCTTCACACTGGACGCCCCTTGTCCTCCCACGGGCTCTGTGGCAGCAGACAGATCTGCCCTGTGCCAGCTGTTTGGGGGAAGAGCTCCAGGCAGGGCCTGCAGACGCGACACCTGGCCTTGTCCATCCAAAGAAAACAAAGCTGGGAAATTCCCATTTGTCCCCGCCCCTGTGGCCACACGTCCTGCATCTGTGGCTGGTCCCGGGGACAGGCATGTGGGCCCAGGTATGGAACTTCCTAAGTCAAGGGTTTCAGGTGACACTGGCGAATCATTTTGCAAGCAAATGCCACAGGTCTCCTCTTAGACTGGACGGCATGCAAGGTCGGCGTCAGCAGATCTGACCCTAAAAATAGGCTCCCTGATGCCAGTTGGCGGGGCTGGCGGTGGGCTGCCGCACGCCCGCAGAGCAGCACCTCTTGGCCCGGCGGGCCCCACGCACACAGGTAAGGCTTTGGGTGGGGATGCTGGCACCTCCAGGTTCTGCCAGGTGTTCTTGAGGGGCTTGGGTGTGGGGACGGAAAGCCTTTCCCCCACTACTTCTGGAGCTGCGCAGACCAGCAGACACCCTGGGAGTGCAAAAGTTTCCTTGGCACCCCAGCACTTTCCAGAGACACGGTGGAATTTTCTCCACTTCCCTCTAAATCGAGGTTTCTGGTTCAATGACAATTTCTAAGGGATAAGGGGGTGGGCTAAGCCCACAGGACCCTTCTGAGGTGTCCGGTGCACTGTATAAAATGTCACATTCCGGCAAGGCTCTCCATGGAGCCAGCTGAGGGGAAAAATGTCTGGGGACTGGGGGCTGGGGGAAAGAGGGGGATCAACATGATTGAGATCGTGTGTACGTCAGCATGGACTGCAAATGAGGGCTTGAAACCCAGAGACCAGCCTGCTCCCTGTGTCCTGGGTAATTCTAAGCACCACGGACACAGGGTGACTGTTCTGGAAGCTTTTCCTAGTCTTGGTGGGAGGAAGCAGCTGGGCTGAGGCTGTGCTGGTAGCGAGGGAGAGGCTGGGTCCTGTGGTCGGAAGGGGTGAGGCGTCCTGTATCTCCTTAGACCCTAGTACAGTTGTCCTGTGGCCCCAGGTCACACGTGGCCCTGGAGTCCAAGAGCTGCTGGGCCTGGGGCTCGGAGAAGCGTTCCGGAGAGGCCACCGGCAGCACGGGGCACCGACACGTGGTGACTTTTCTGTTCTTGCTCTTCTGTGTGTTCCCTCCTCAGTCTCAGTGAGAAGACCATTTTGGTCCCACTATCAAATCAGAGGCCTCTGACACTGACAAGAGACCCCGAAGGGCTTCTGAGCTGAGTCCTCAGGTGTGGGGTGCAAGGTGGGAGAAGGTGGGAAGAGAGTTAGGGAGGTCAGTCACCCCACAGGCCTTCAGTGTGCTAGGATGAGGGAGAGACAATAGTTCTCTAACTGGGACACCCTGGCTGGGGACACTTCAGCCCACGGTGACACCATTTCTGAGGGCAGAACTCCTGCAGCTGTTGTCAATCCCACAGTGGATGAGGAGCAATGGAGGGGCATGGAGGCCAGGGGTGGGGGGCGGGCTAACCCCATTACCACAGAGCAGCCCTCTCTGTCCCAGACACTGTACAGCCCCACCAGTCGGCTGACCACATGCCTGGCTCTGTGCCGAGAACTTTCCTTGGAAGTACTCATTTCCTCTATGAGGGATGGATGGACATCATTGTCTGCATTTTCAAATGAGGAAACTGAGGCACAGAGAGTCAAGGGATTTGCCCAGGTCACACAGTGGGAGAGGCTGGAACTGAGGGACCTCAGAGGCTGACAGTGTAGCCACTGGACCTTTTTTTTTTTTTTTTTTTTTTTTTTTTGTTTTTTTGAGACAGGCTCTTGCTATGTCGTTCAGGTGGTCTTGTGTGTAGCCCACAGTGGCCTTGAAGTCCTGTGATTTTCCTGCCTCAGTCTCCCAAGTGCTAGGATTACAGGTGTGCACCATCATGCTCAGTTTCTTCTGGGGACCCTGGCCGGTTCTGAGCACCCCTCTTTGTGGTGAGGAGGGAAGGAGTGAAGGCTCATACCAGCCCTTAGGTATTCACTGCGGGGAGCGAGCCATCTCTCCGACTGCCAAAGGCCCATCACCACAGCAGGCTGTACAGTGTCATCTAGGCCCCATCTCCTTGGCCCAACTGCCCAATAGACGCCCCCGCTTCTTCCCACACTTGGCTCAAATGCAGTTCAGGTTCCTTGGCTGCTGGCTCCAGGTCCCTGCTCTAGGAAGCATCTGGAACCCATGCCAATGTGCCAAGGGCTCAGGTTCTCTCATTTTCCCAACAGCCAGTGAGGGGTCACTGTCCCCATTTCCAGATGTGAGACTCTGGGGTCAGTGCCAGCTCTTGACACATTTTCACACCACTCTGCACTTGGCAGTGGGGGAGGAGCACACAAACTTGGGAGGCCCAGGTTTATCCAAGGAGCTCACACCTGTGCCGAAGTCCAATGAGTTATTCACTGACCTGGTTGGAAGGCGAGGCTGCTCGGGTTAAGTCTCTTGTTGCTCCATGTGGTAGCTTAGTGTGGGTTTCTTCTCTGACCCTCCTTTTGTCATCTGCAGCATGGGGCAGTTATTCCCACTTGGGAGGTCTAGAGAGTGACCTGCAGGCACACAGGAGAAGCCACCACCTGTATGATCACTGCCCAGGGGCTGACCTCTGTGAGCTTTGGTGACCCAGACTCAGCCCTGTTGGGCCCAGGGCTCCCGTCTGGCATCCTGAAGCCAGGCCTCTGAGGAAGGGTGGCCTGCAGCAGAAAGTGGAGGGCCCCACAGCAAGGGCGGAGCCCTCACAGTCTGAAACCCCTCAGGCTTCCCCAGACAAGGAAAGCTTGTTCTCAGGGGATGCTGGGTGGGAAGAGGGTCTCGCTGTGAGGTGGCCACAGGCTTCCCACTCATCTTCAGAGGCAAAGGCCTAGCTCAGGGTCGGGGCCTACAGCGGGCCTGGGCCAGACATTGCAGCCTTCATATTCCTCACCACAGGCCCCCTCTCGTCCCCGCTGGCTGATGTCCACCCTTTGTGGGAGAAGGAAGGGGGTGTGGCTTCCAGCTCCCCACTTTCTGGGAGGCCCCTCTGCCAAACCAAGACAGGGTAAATCAATTAGGAGTTCAGAAATTACCACCCCAGAGCACTCAGAGACCATTTGAGGAATTAATCAAATGAGTTCATGACATCGACACCACTGAGGGGGGGAATATTCAATTTCCTCTCAGATGAAGACTTTTCTGTTTTTTTTTTTAATAAAAAGGATTTTATATTAATTCACATAATTGCCTCCTGTTAACATACTTGCCAGAATCCAAAAGAAAGGAAAAATGGTTAACTTTGGATTATGTTTCCTACATTAAGAATTAAATTATAGGTAACAAAAAAGATTCTTGGGTTTTCAAAAATAATTTTTGGAAAAAAAAATCTACAATTTTTATTTCCTAACTGGAATCATTATGGTAGATTTCAAATGCATAAAAGCAAGTACTGACTTGTAGCACATTAAAATATACACATATTTATAGGTGTACACAGCTGCCAACCCCCACAATGTACACTCAGACCCCACAGGTTTTACTCTAATTCTCATTCACCCAAACACAGTAAGGTTTTCACTCCTCCCCTTCTTGTAAAGCACATTCCAAGCCCAACTTGGGTGGAGTGGTGGAAGAAATGTGTGTGTGCATTCACTCATTCACTCACTCACTATGGTCCTGGGGATTGAACCTAGGGCCTTTGCACAGAGCTGCATCCCAGTTCTTTTCATTTTTATTTTAAAACAAGGCCTTGATAAATTGCCCAGGCTGGCCTTGAACTTGCTGTTCTGCCTCAGCCTCCTGAGTAGCTGGAATTACAGGTGGCTGGAATTACAGGTGGCACCACCATGCCCGGCAATGTGCAGGTACTTAAACCTAAATTAAGTTCCCCTATGATTCCAGTGCACTGGGAATATGAACATGGACGAATACAAAATGACTTCCAAGGGAAGGCAGAGGTGTTTTTATTTTTAAAGATTAGATTCTAAACTTTTCTACTGTACCCAAAATTTCTAGAAATCAGAAACCCCTCTGGCCCATCCCAGCCCACCCTGGCCCAACCCTCTCCCAGGGGCCCCCTGTCAAACACCGGGACACAGGAATAAAGCTCCTGTGAGGTTGTGTCAAGGAGACAACGGTGCTGCTTCTCATCCCCACGCTAGCGCCCTACTGCGGCTGGCTTAGGCTAAGCTAAGGGGAAGTCAAGGTGACCTGGGGAACCAAAATTAGCTTAGGGTTGGGGTAGGGCTGAGGCACCAAACTGGACATCTCAAATCGGAGGGGGAAAGGTTCCCTTCCAGCCGGATTCCCCTTGAAGTCCCAGCACCCTACTCTTGTACCAGCCTCTTCTGGGGCTCTGTACCTGTTAGGTTTGCTTTTTCCTAAAAAATTGTATAAGGTTGGGCGTGGTGGTGCATGCCTGTAATCCCCCAGCACTCAGGAGGCTGAAGCAGGAGGATTGCTGCAAGTTCGAGACCAGCCTGGGCTACAAAGTGAGTTCAAGGCCAGCCTGAACTACACAGCAAAACCTTGGCTCAAAAAAACCAAAAACAAGTCGGGCATGGTGGCACATGCCTGTAATCCCAGCACTTGAGAGGCTGAGGCAGGAGGATCATTGTGAGTTCAAGACCAGCTTGGGCTATAAAATGAGTTCAAGGTCAGCCTGAACTGCATAGTGCCTGTCTCAAAAAATAGGGCTGGGGATTTAGCTCAGTGGTTTAAGAGCCTGCCTGGCAGGGGCGAGGTTGTGAGTTCAATCCCCAGTACCAAAAAAAAAAAAAGAAACCAGAAATTGTGTACATTGGGGACCCCACTCAGCCTGGGATTCCCTTGGTTCCCTAGGAAGCATGAGGACCTAGCATGACCTCCAGGACACAGACCTGTCCTCGCAGAGCCTACTGGGCAGAAGGTGGGCAGTGCCTGGGGAGAGTGAGGGACACTGGCCATGCCGCCTGGGAGCCACCTCCCCAACCTCGGCTCACAGGTATAGGTTGAGCATCTTCCTGCAGAACAATTCTAAAGTAGCACTTCCACAGGGTTTTAATTCCTTTCCTCCATATGTTCAAGTGACACATATTTATTACAGACAGTTTAGAAAAGATAGTTACTTTTAAATAGAAGAAAACAAAAATCACACATACTTTCATTGCCCCCACATAAGAACATAGCCAGTGTTAATATTCTGGCGACAGACTGGTGTGGTGGCACACGTGAAATGCTGTTATGAAAAATCAAAATAATTTTGGTGACAATTAGTTTTGTATAAGAATGGGCTTACACTGCTAATACTGCTTTGTAAATTTCTAGTCTCTTCCCTTCAAGTTCAAGCCTCTTTTTCTTAGCTTTCTTTCCTTTTCTTTTTCTTTTTTTTTCTTTTCTTTTTTTTTATTTTTTTATTTTTTTTTTATTTCTTTTGAGACAGGTCTCACTATGCAGGTTCAGTATCCCAGGCTGGCCTTGAACTTTCAGTGATCCTCCTGCCCCAGGTTCCCGAGTGCTGGGATTACATGTGTGTGCCACAATATCCAGCATTTTCTCTGCTTTCTTAAAACCACCTTTTTTTCTTTGCTTTCTTATACTGTACCTGTCATGCAGAAGAAATGGCTTTGTCCAACACTGAGTGTGTGCACGAGGCCCACATGGCTGTGGGGCACTGCCAGGTGACACTGGGAATCCCTCTTTCTCAGTAGTTTGGAGCCATCTGTTACCTGGAAACTCCTTACCTGGGGTTTCAGGCCCCAACTTTCCTTTTTGCCTACCAAAAGGCCTTCTCATGTCCCTTCTAGAATGTTCTAGAAAAATCAAAACTGTCTTGTTTTACTTACAGAGCATTTTTTTTTTTTTTTTGTATCAGGAATTGAACTCAGGACCTTGTGCTTGCCAGGTAGGTGCTTATGCTGCTGAGTTATATCCCCCACCCCAGCATTTTGGCTCTGTTTGATTCATTCTACCATTTTCCAGACCATGCTGCAGGACTTCTTTTTCCTGTCAAAAAGATCCTCAAATGGTGCGTTTTTGTTAAGCACAAGGCCTATATTATGGATCTTAAAAATGACAGACTTAGCTTGTACACTCTCGTTCATCAGCATGGCCCCCCAGCCAGCCTCCACAGGCCCCTCTGAAGAGATCTAATTTTCCCACTGAAACGAATTGTACATCTCTTCAACTCTGCTTCTCCCATTCGCCATCTCAGAAGGCAGAAGCGTTCCCACGGTCACTCTGACTTTGGGGAAGAGCTGGTAGTTGCATAGTGCCAGAGCAGTAAACAGTGGGTGAAGTCACACTGCAATGTGTTGAACAAGACTGCCTTTCCACTGGGTAGCACTTGGCAGCAGCATTCACTGTATTTTTGATCATGTCAAGACACTCACGAAAGAGGACTTCCAGAACTGCTTCAGAAGGGAGCAAAAACAATGGGACGGGTGTGTTCAAACTGAGGGAGAGTATTTTGAAGGAGATTAATGGCAGTGTGTCTTTTACTGCAATGAATTTGTAATTTAAACATTCACCATATATCTTGAACTCCCTTGGTGAAAGGGCACCATCTGCCAATGCTGCAGTGACTTGAGTGAGGAAAGGGACAAGTCTGGGACAACATCTGCTACAGTTGCCTGCATTCAAACATTAATGCATTTCTTACAGAAATCTGATTTTCTGGCTTTTCACAAATGTATCGGAAAATCTAGCTTGCGTTCCTACACACAGTCAAGTGGCAGCTCCGTCAGGGAAGTGTCTGCCCTTTATCACACGACTGTCTCCAGCTCCCGTGATGTCTCCTGCTTCAGGCTGGCAGCCAGGCTATTGTTGGTTTCCCTGGGCTGTGTCATCTGCCAATGCCCGTGAAGGATCCTGGCTTGGCCATCCTTTGACGAGGACGCTCACTGAGGCCAAGTGGCCTTCAGAGTTGGCATTTGATTTCCTGGGACCAAATCTTTAAATATGCAGCTGTAACTAGAACCTGGAGCCGCTCTTGACAGTTTGCCCAGCCCTCATTATGACATTTAGCCTGTGATTGATACTGCGTGTGTCATGGAGACCTTGGCAGCTAATCTCGGGTTGGGAATCTATGGAAACCAAACAGAACAGATTTGTCTTCTCTGCCATTTTGGCTGTGATCTGAGAAACAGACTCTCTTGGCCTCTCTGCGAATGAGGTATCTGGGAGCCATGCAGCGAGGGATGCACACAGCCGCCCTCAGGATTTGGAAAGATTACAGGTCTGCGGTTTCTGGACGGCTCCTCGCTTTGTTCTCTTCCCCATCCAGCGGCGCTGGAGGATAATGGATCCCAGAGCCCCTCTGCGTGCCAAGTTGCTCAGGGTGGACCGAGCCACTTCCGTTTCTGTCTGGAAAGGCAGCCGGGCTTTCAGCATGGAGGTGGGGCAGAGAGGGGTCTCTGCAGCCGGATGGAGGAGGTGTGGCCCCACCAAGGGGGAGGTCAGCCTGGTGAGTGGAGAGGGGCGGATGCTCAGAAGGCAGTGGCTCCAGCATCAACCCAAAATCACGTCTTCTGAAGCCTCCTCTAGAGGCAGGCAGGTCCAAAAGGGCCGAAATCACCAGCTTTTCATTTTGAAACAAGAGTGGGTGCCAGGCACCAGCTGAACTTCAGGCGTGTCAGAATTCGGGTCCCTAGGGGCAAGGTGCAAGGAAAGCTGTCATTGTGTGCTTAGGAGACCAGGCATCTAAATGGTTCCTGCAGGAGTAACTTCGGCCACCCCTTGGGGTGACTCACCTTCCTGCGGGTCCCTGGGGTCAAGATTGGGCCTTGGCCACTGGTGAGAGGATGACACCGGGCCAGCACGCTCCCTGCAGGTCAGCCATGCTTTAGCAGCCCTGGCTGAGTACTCACAAGGCCTTTCGGGACTTTATCACCCATTTCCCAGCTGATCCATCCATCCATCCATCCATCCATCCATCCATCCATCCATCCATTCATTCTTTCATTCATTACTGCCTCATTCCATCCATTCATGAAGCCATTTTCTCAGTCAACAAACACTTCCCAGCCAGACGTGATGGGACACACCTGCAGCCCCAGCACTTGGGAGGCTGAGGCAGGGGAACTGATGTGAGTTTGAGGCCATCCCGGGCTACACAGTAAATTCAAGGTCAGTCTGACATAGCGAGATCCTGTCTCAAAAAACAAACACACACACACACACACACTCACACACAAACCAAGCAAATGTTTCCCTAGCATATACTGTGTCCCAGACACTGAGGCTACAGAGATAAAAGACACCAAGTTCATCTTATCTTCTCTTCTCCCTGCATGCAGGGCCAAGTTCTGGCCCCACATCAGTGAGAAGATGGAAGGCCCCTTACTACCCTTCTCTACTCAGAAGCTCCCTGACTCTTTGGCCACATCTTAGGCAATTACTTGGCGCCAGACTTGTTGGTTAAAACAAGCTTCTAGGCCTCTGTCCATTTTTTGTGTGTCGAGTGGTGTTGATAAATAGTCTTTAGGCCCCACTTTGAGAGGTCCCAAAGAAGGGTCCCATCTGCCGTGCACTGCCTGCACCCCCACTCCAGGAAGCAGGCAGTGCAATTGGAAGTCACAAATCCTGGCGTCCTCTGATCACCACCGACACACACTGCTAGCCAGGGATCCCTTAATACACCTGCTATGGACTCAGTAGAATCAAAACCCCCAAAACTGGGTTTCAGTCCTCTCTAAATTTTTATTATTCCTAAGAGACAAGGTCTTATATAGTGCCTAAACTGACCCTGAACTCCTGGGTTCAAGTGATCCTCTTGCCTCAGCCTCCTAAGTAGCTGGGACTACAGGAGCATGTCACTATGCACAGCAGCTTTTTATGACTTGTTATTTCACAGAATTCCAAACACACACAAAGCAGAAGAGTAGCTACCTGTGACCACTGCTCAACCCAACCGTCACTGCCCCCAGCCAACTGTGCCTCACGGGACTCCATCAGCACCCCACCCTCCAGCCCGGGCTGTTACAGTGCTTCTGGCTGTGTTGCTTTGACACAAATCCAAGGCATTGTAACACGTTATCTGGATTTCTGTACACATTTCTAAAAGATAAGGCCCCGTGCTATAATTTCAACTTCTTCACAATTTCCTGTCATATCTTGATGTGTTCTTCTATCAGAAGGCAAATAATGTAGATTGTTGCTCTTATTTATCTATTTTTTGAGATAAGGTCTCACTAGGTAGTGCAGGCTGGCCTTGAACCTGATACAATCCTCCTGGCTCAGATGCTTGGATTGCAGGTGGGCACCACCATGTCTGACTTTGTCTCTTTTTAGTCTTATGTTGTTAGCAGTCACCACTGGTTGCCTGGATTCAGTTGCTCACTGGATGCTGTAAACAGTGCATCCTCCCTTATTACCTGGAATACTTCATCAAAGGCAAAATTCCCCTCATCTACCCAGGAGTACAGTTTGCATCAGAAAGGAACAATATAATAGCCGGGCGTGGTGGTGCACGCTTTAATCCCAGCACTTGGGAGGCTGAGGTAGCAGGTGCATTGTGAGTTCGAGGCCGGCTTGGGCTACAATGCGAGCACAAGGCCAGCCTGAGCTACATAGTGCGACCCTGTCTCAAAAAACCTAGGGCCAGGAGTTTGGCTCAGTGGCTTAAGCACCTATCTGGCAGGCGCGAGGTTGTGAGTTCAATCCCCGGTGACACCAAAAAAAAAAAAAAAAGAAAAAAGAAAAAGAAAGAAAGGAACAATACAGATTCTGGTTATCCAGCTTCAAAATAAGGAGCTGCTGCCTTAGCACTTCTCGATAGTGAATAATTAAGTCCTTTACCATTTCAGTGTGTAATGTATTTCAATCCAGTCGAGTTATTTTTATTATTCGTGTTTGAATGGTCTGTTTTAGATAAGTGGGAGCCTTTTCAAGCAGGATTCCGAGTGGTCTTTGATCCTAGCAGTCTCTGAAGCTCCCAACCCTTTTCCTTTCCTCAGATCTCTGCCCTGCTCACACTGCGGGCAAGGGCTGCGTGCTATAGCACCTTCCCCGCACGATTCGCCTCATCTGTGAGATGGGGTGACAGCATTGCCTACCTCACAGAGCTGTTAAGGTTAAACGCATTTATAATCGTGAAAAACTTGGAACAAAACAGTGTCTGCACAAAGTTAGTACTGTTTAAGTATGGTCCTCCCTCAGTACCATGGGGGACAAGTTCCAGGAGCCCCCAGGATACCCTGATGGAGAAGGGCACAGGATTTGCATCTAACCTACGCATATACTCCTGCATACTTTAAACCAAGCTCAGATTCCTTATAACCTAATGCAGTCTGTATTCAGTGTAAACAGTTGTGCCCTGTATTGTTTAGGGACTACATCAAGGAAAAAAGTCTGTGAGTGTTCAGAACAGGTGCAGTTTTTCTTTTTGGATTATTTTCGATTCTCAGTTGGTGGACTCCGTTGATTTGGAAGAATCAGATGTAGAAGGTTGACCGTATCTGTCAAATAAATGACATTCCCACCCCACCGTGCTGCTCAGTCACCCGCCCTCTCAGACCCTCCAGTGTCTGAACCGAGGACAACTCCCCTTGCTAGGTTGTGGGACTTGAGATGATCATTTACTTAGTCGGGGGACACCAGGTGCCCTACCCCACACCGACTTCATTTCCTTGGGGACAATAGGAACTTCTCTGCATTCCACCAGCGGAGCCCGCCACGCTCTGCCACTCAATGCCCCTTCCAACGTGCAGGCACTGCTTCTCCCCGCTGAGAAATCAGGGCAGTCTCCTAGGGTGACACCGCAAATGTGACCCCGGGTGTCCCAACCAGCCAACAACCGCCACACAGCCCGCTCTCCCAGTGCCCAGGCGTGACAGCCGCCCGCCTCTGTGCATGGCAGTGGAGACCTCGGCCAGGACCGCTCTGGATGCAGCCACCGCCTTCCTGTTGGCCAACAGCTCTCTGCAGATGTCAGGAGGGCCACAGGCAGTGTCAGGGCCTCCTGGGTCTTCTGATTCGAGTTTAGAATCATCTAAATGAGCAGGATCCAGTCAGTAAAGGAAAAAGTAGGCATCAAAGAAGGGGTAAAGTTTAAAAGAAAGGTGGGAAGGGTCAGGATGCTGTGAGGATTTCTTGGGCCCAAATCCCATCTGGGGTCTGCTGTGTACAAATTCACCTCAGCCCCCAGTGCTCCTGGCTCTGGAAACACTGGAATGTTGGGAAGGTCGTTTAACTGCCACCGTGGCCGCCCCCACCCGCCTGTGTCCCTGGGCGAGTGTGCAAGAACATGGCAGGCTGGGCACGAGCCAGCCAGCTTCAGCTTGGCTTCTTCCTACTGTCGCTGTAGCAGCCATCCTTACCCGCTGTCCCCATCAACCCTCATCCTGACCCTCTCTCATGACCAGCTGCAGAAAGGAGAGCAAATCCCTTGGCTCCAAAATGACATCTGGAGACGCGAAGACAAACCTCAAGAATGCCTACCCGCCTGCCAAAGGGCTGTCCCTGCGGGCACAGGAAGCAGAGGCCCCGGACTACTGCACACCCGGCGCCTTCGAGCTGGAGCGGCTCTTCTGGAAAGGCAGCCCCCAGTACACCCACGTCAACGAGGTCTGGCCCCGGCTCCACATCGGTGACGAGTAAGTGCCCAGGGAAGGCGGCAGCACAGCCCCGGCCAGCTCACCCCTCGGCCTGGCCGTGACCTTTGGCTTTGGGTTAGTTGTGCTGTGTGAACCCTGTGTGGCTGCATCTTCATTTTACAGAAAAGCCAGGATAGAGGCTTGTTTCTGTCTTGCGTAGGCATCCAGAAGATCAGGCTGCAAGGTGGCTGTAGGGTGCTAGGCTGCTGGTGGGGATGCTGACCAACAGCTGTGGGACTGGGAGGGAAGGGAAGACAAAAGGGACAATTTCCCAAAAGGAAGTCCTACCTGAGACTTCCCCTGCCCCTAGCTGCAAGGGAGGCTGGGAATTGTAGTCTTTTATGTTAGGTAAGTGCAACAGCAACAAGAATAAAATCAATTGTCAGATTGAAGGTGTAGGCCATGCATCAGAATAATGGTCAGGCTAAGTTGCAGTCACCATTTCCTTTTCTAGATTTTACAGCCACCATTCCGCACTCCACAAAAAAACTGAAAAATGCAGACTATAGATTTTACTATTAATAATAATGGCCATCACTCACGGGGCAGGATATCCAGACACCGAGCTAAGCACCCTATATGTGTGGTCTCATTTGATTTTAAGGATAACCCAATAAAAGAGACTATCTAAGGAAACAGACACAGAGCAAGCAGTTTAGTAAGCGCCCCTCAGGCCCCACAGCTTGGTGGCAGAGAGCAAGGGTTCTAGTACAGCTTTACCCAGTCCAGAAGCTCAGTCACAACCACCACTCCAACTCCTTCCTCAGCCCTCCGGAACTTCAGCTCATGTTTCACCTTTCCATGGATCGGACAGGGCAGGGGCCCTGCCTGTGGGATCTTAATGCACATCTTGCTGCTTTCAGAACCAGACATAATTAGCAGGCTGTGGTAGCACGTGCATGTTATTCCAGCACTCAGGAGGCTGAGCTAGGAGAATTGCTGTGAGTTCCAGGCCAGCCTTGGCTATATTGTGAGTTCAAGGCCAACCTGAACCAGCTTGTGAGACCCTGTCTCAACGAAATACTAGAAATAACTACCTAGGGAATTGAGCTCAGTAGCATAAGTGCCTGCCTGGCAGGCATGAAGTTGTGAGTTCAATCCCTGGTATCAAAAACAAAAACAAAACAAAACAAAACACTCTACCCAGAAATAACTACCTAGCCAGGAGAATCACCCAAGGTAGAATCCCTTATTTTTTCCACTTTTTTTTTAAATGTGAGGAGTTATACAAATTACACATACCTGTAATCCCAGCTACAGGCAGGAGGATCTCAAGTTCAAGGCCAACCTGGGCGACACAGCAAGACATATGTCAGAATAAAAAGTGTAGTAGAGCACTTACTTGGCATGTGCATGGCCCTGGATTCAATCCTCAGGAACAAAAAGTCAGAATTTTTTTTTAATACTAATACAAATTAAATAAGAGATTACAAAAATTTGTCTAATCTCCTCTTAATTCTACCACTAACCAGTATTAAGTTTACTAGCATATTTCTACTACTTCATGTGTGCTATTGCAAACATAAGGAAACATACAAAAGGTTTTCATTTCTTCTACATGATACTTTAGAAAAGGAACGACACCACACATAGTCTTCTGTATTTTGAATATTCTATTACATAACTGTTTCCCCAATCACTTTCTAGTTGAGAACATTAGGGTCTTAGATGAGGGTACAGAGAAATACTGTATTCTTTTTTGCTTTTAGCTGTATTGGGATATAACTCACACACCATAAAATCCATCCTTTTAAATGATACAATTCAGTAGTTTTATTATTTGCAGAGCTGCGTGACCATCACCACTATCTAATTTCCGAACAGTTTTATCACCTCAAGAGGACACCTGGAACCATTAAACAGCTTTATTCCTATTTTCCCCAGCCCCCAGCAAACACCAGTCTACTTTGTTTTTATGGGTTTACCTGTTCTGGATATTTCACATAAACTGAATCAGACAGTATGTGGCCTGTGAGGTTTGGCTTTCTTTAATGCTGCATACTGTTCAGGGCTCACCCAAGTTCTAGCATGGATCAGTATTTTATCCCTCTTTATTATCAAACAATCTGTGTATTATTTTTGCAAATCTTCTGTGAATCTAAAATTAGTTTCTTTTAAAAAAGGTACGTATACATTTCAAACCAAAAATCACTTTAAAGAAACATAATTCACAGATATAAAACTATAATGTACCAGGAAATATGCACAAGATGTCTATTATAACATTAGCAAAAAAGAGAGGGCCTGAATCTTTTATCTTTTAATAATAAAATAGTAAATCTAGTAAATACATTTTATTATTGTAAAAGTAAATATATTTTCCTATTGTAAAAGTCATATATGCTCATCGTATGAATGAGAAAGTATTAGTTTCCTATTTGCAATAAGACAATAAAACACCTTTCCTGTAGGGTTTCATGAACGGTGGTGCTATATGTAAAATAGTATTGTCCTAATACATAACAAGTATTCAGTAATGGTTAGCTATAATAGTAAAAGAGTGACTAGTTGGAGGAAAGAAAATTTCAATTTCTCAAGCCCATTGTTTCAAAGCCATATATTTTAGTACATTTCCTCCTAGACTTCCTGTGTATTATTTTTGGTTAAGTAATTAATTTGTTTTTATGTATCTGTAACTACATCGATTATCATTTTATCTCATGTTTTCCACCTAACTTCATTCATAAACATTCCCTTTATTACAGGCTTCTCATATTGGCAATTATAACAGATAATATATCAGAAGGATAGGCTGGGGGTTTAACTCAGTGGCAGAAGCGCCTGCATAGGAGACCATTTATTCAACTACTTCCCTATTGTTGAACATAATGGTTGTTTCCATAGTCTCGCTTTTATAAACAATACTCCAGCGGACAGCTTGATGCAGTGTTTCCACACGGAGGATTCTTTCTTTAGCTCTAACCTTAATACGGTGCCACTGGGGGCAGGAGATTAACGTGTTAAGACTTAGACCAGCCTTGTGTCTTTGGTTACACTGGTCCCTTTGCCTAAATGTCTTCCCTTCACCTCACCTCCTGGTTGATCTTCTTTCTGTGTTCTGTCTCGATCATTCTTCAAAGTGCACACAAGTCCCTTCTGCCATGAAACTAGCTTTCTCTAATCCCCGCAGTGGGAAGCACAGTTTCTCTCTGTGTATTATATGTAATATTTATCTCTCCTATAGCTGCTGCTGCTGCTGCTGATGATGATGATAATGATAATAATAATAATGAGCTGCATTGAATATTCTTACCCATGTGCCATCCCTTGTGCCAGGCTCATTCAGAATCCACAATAACCCTATGGAGGTACATTATCACTCCCATTTTACAAATGGGCAAACCAAGGCTCAGAGAGCTCAGTCAGTCAGTCAGTCAGTTAGCATTTCCTGGGCAACTTGCAGGGAGCTGAAAAGGAAAGGGATTCAACTGGGCTTCAGGTCATACTACCAGTAAATCACAAAATTTATACTCAAAACCAAGGTCAAAAAACTATCAGTCAGCGAAAGAAACAGCTTTGTATGTGAGGAGAGAAGATATGTGTAGAAACGTAACCAGAAATGCGCTGGAAAGGGTGCAGGGCTGGAGTCTTGGCTCTGCCGATTACGGCTGTGTGACCTTGGACGCGTTATTTTACCTCTTCACTTCCCCCAGCGATGCTGTGGGGCTTTTCTCACGGGGTGAAGATTAACTACATGAAAACGAGCGTCAGAGCCGTTATCTGGCGTGCAGTAAGTACTGAGCATGCACTTGGTGTTATCACGGATCTGAGTAAGATCACGGAGGACATGGATTCCAAGCCTGGCTTTGGAAGACGTGTAGGGTTTCGGAGAAATTCCAGAGAGCGGGAGCAGGATGAGACAGTCATGGAGGTGAGAACAAATCTGGTGATTTATCTGGAACAGATGGGGCGAGTGTGGGAGAAAGCACACTCTCAGGAGGTCTTGGATTCAGCCTGTTTCTAACACTGCACAGTTGGTGGAGGTTGTGACAATCCAAGCCTCCATGCTGACATGCCGGTGGCCTACCATGCCAATGGTGCATTTCTCACTCGTGTGACAGCCGGAGTGAGCGGCTGTGACCTGCTCCACAGCCACTGCAGTCCAGCCCCCATCTGCGATCTGCTGGGATATTTTTCTTTCTTGTAAGCAAGACAAAAGAGACATGGAAAACCATAACCTGACATTAAGGTGATGTGTCCTATTTCTGCCCACATTTCACCGGACAAGCAGCACATCCCTGCCAAAGTCTTATGATGACAGGGCAGGAAAGTACAACCTACCCCGAGCAAGACACAGCAAATATTCTAAATGGAGACAGTCCACCACAGCTACCTGCTAAGGAGTAATAGCTTTTGATAGCACCTTTGACTTTATGGGGCTTATGATGTCACCTTTATTTTTTCGGGGGGGATACTGGGAATCGAACTCAGGACCTCACGGTTGCCAGGCAGGTGCCGCATCACTGAGCTAAATCCATGGACCTTGTCATCTCTAAAAATAGTTGCTGAGCTGGGTTTGGTGATGCACACCTATAGTGCCAGCACTCGGGAGACTGAGACAGGAGAATCACATAAGTGAGTTCGAGGTCAGCCTGGGCTACGTAGTCAGTTCAAGACCAGCCTGAAGTACATAGCAAGATTCTGTCTTAAAAACAAAACAAAACAAAACAAACAAACAAAAAAAAAGTTGCTATGAAGTTTGAAAGAAATAAGGAATGTGAAAGCATTTCGTAAATCACATGGTAACAGACAAATGCAAATGTTATTGTAATTATTGGTACTTAGCGAGAAAGAAATCCAGCAGATAGGTCAGGACTGGCTTGTGCAAGCCTGAAAGCCAGGCAAGGACTTTGTTCAGGAAGCCACTGGTTGGGGTGGGTGTGTGGGCAGCATGGACACTGATGCTTGAGAGTGCAGGACAATGCAACGTGCTGGCCTCCTGACCTCTGACTATAACATTGCTCCTTTCAGCCAAGAAAATGCCACTGCCCTTTCAACTCGATGCAGCTCTGCCTGCTGGAGCTCCAAAGCAAGCAAGCACACACACACACACACACACAGTCCAGGCAGGCTCCAGTCAGGTGCATGTGAACTGCCTGGCCCTCTGGGACAGGAAGCCCGGAGTCAGCACAGCCTAGTGCCTGTCCTGGATCTCAGCTCAGGGTTCCTTCCTATGATGCCCACTCAACCAGGTTAACAAGACTCACAGAGGCCAAACCACAGCACAGTGGATTCTGGGGCCATGGCAATTGCACAGAGGTTGGAGCCCAGACTGTGAACAGGTTCGGTTGTCTGGGTCTCTTGATCTCCTTGTAGGCATTGCCCAAAGCAGCGAAAAGCTCAAAACTGGCACAGAACCCCAGGTTTAATTTGATATTTGCATTTTATCTGAGTTTTTCTTCCCAAAAGCACCTGAGAAAGCCACCTGAGAAATTGGCAAGGCTCTGAAGTAAGAGCAGCATGGATGCGGGAGTAAGGATGGGTGTCCTAGGGCGGCTGGGACCACCCCTCTGCTCCTGGAGCCTAGGCCAGGGACTCTAGGGACCTGCCAGGAGCAAGACTTCTCCCCAAGATGAAGTTCCTTCTTCTCCTCTCTCCTCCAGGCAGAATGGCCAAGCATCTGGGCCAAACACTGGTTTCCCTGCGGCCTTGGCAGGTCGCTCAAGCTCTCTGGGCTTCGATTCCTTCCTATTTAGAATGTGGATTCAGTGTGTGAACACTACCCGATGCTTGGCATGACGCATGCTACACTCACCGAGTGTGAACTATTACAGACGAGGCAGGTTCTAGAAACGCAACTCAGTGTGTGAGGAAAGTAAAGAACAGGTGCCAGGCTGTGCTGCTGCAGCTCCTCGGGACAGGAAACAGCCCCGGGTCAGTTTTTCTCTGGAGGTCCTACGTGAGCCCAAGGCAGAGTGTGAGGAGAAAGGCATCTCCTTGCAGCCTCCTCCAACGCATCCTCCTCCCTTCCACAGACACGTCCTGGCCTGCCAGGGACCCAGGTGACCCCAGGTCTACAGATGTGGCTGCCATCTGTGCCCAGTGCCCTTCAGGTTTCCAAATTTCTACAGCATTGCCTCAATCCAGGTTATGCCAAGGGGATTCACCAAGCGGGTTGCATGGAAACTCCAAGACCCCATTGGCAAGCAGCCCAGGAGTGGGGACAGGTGGCCCCTGCTGAGAGGAGGGCGGAGTTCCCACAGGGAAGTCGTCCTTGTCTGAGATACAGCCCCACCCCCACCCATTTCCCATAACCCAGCAGGGTGTGACTCCGCCACACAGGGCACTGTAGGCTCTGCATGAGCTGGAGTCCCATGCATGACTCTGGGCACAGAATTTTTGTCCCCATTGCATTTGATCACTAGCTACATGTGAGCTCTGGCTGGACATTTTGTTGTTCTGGGACTCGGTTTCTTTGTTTGTTAAATAAAAGAATGATTTCAAAGGTCCCTTCCAGCTCTAAAATAAAGTTCTTTAAGAAACATCCTATTAAATAAATTAGGCTTTATTAGATTCAAGCACACACTTGTTTTATTACTTTTAAGTCATTCAAATTAGATTCAAATTAGGTTAACCAAGTGTTGCCCTCCAGAGAGCCAGGGACTCAGAGATAAGAATAATTCATCGCCTCTTATCAATCAGCAGCCCCTAAATGGGTGCTTCAGAAGTGCTTGAGGATGCTTGAAAGCACTAAGTTTCTGCAATTTAAATATTCTCAGTTTAATCTCGTTCACATCTTTCATTTGCTTAGCAAAATCTTTTTTCTATTTTTTCCCCTATAGTCAGCAGGAGGGAAACTATCCTAGCTACTGTCAAAGTGCTTGCAAGTTCCCAGGCAGCGGGGCTCAGATGGTAAGGCTGGGCTGAGACAGGATAACGGAGAAATCACCCCTCCTCTCCAGGCTGGGGGTGCTGGGCCGTGTCCCTGGGAGCCCGCACATTGGGAGCTGGTAAACTGTGCTGCCTCTTGACCCACAGAGGCCTTAGGCAGTGCCCATTTTTGTTAAACCAGTAGTTGCCTGCAAGGTCTGGCTTTGGGGTCATCAAGAGCCAGCTGCCCTCCCTACAGAGCCTGATTTTCCCCAAATGACTGTGGCCAGCACCCACTAGCCCGAGTTGCTTTCCTGGGACCTCTCTGTTTTGCCCTTTCTGAGTTTGAGCCAACAGACTCAAATTCAGAGTCATCAGTGCCTGCACTTGGGGAGAAGGGGTGGGGGGGGCGGTGCTGGTGGTGAAGGCAAATCGACCATCTGTGACAGTCCCTGGTGAGAAGAGTGTCTCCCATCCATGCAACCCAGACAGCTGTGACACCTTCTTCCCCCAAAAGGAGCTAATTTGATCTCAAAGCACAAGCAGCGCTAACGACCTGCTCCTTCATGGTTAAGTGCTGGCCAGTTTAGGATACGGCAAAAACACACGGAGGTTGACAACTGAACATGCAGGACGTAGCCAGAAAAAACTAGAAAAGCTTGACCCAGAACCTTTAACTACTGATGCCTACAGACAACAGGACTCTAGTCGTGGGCAGGTGGCTGGGGAGACAGGCCTGAGGGTCTGGGGGTCGCATGTTGGACAAAGCCTTCTAGGTCAAGGCTTCAGCAACATCAAAGATTTCCTCGCTGGGCCCTGGGTGCTCAGTCTGATCACTAGCGCAGCACCACTGCTCAGAGGCAGGCCTTGGGGTATACGCTCTCTGCCCCTCACCTCGTCCCTGGGCAAACAGGAAGGGATCTGTAGAGGAGTTAAACACCCTGAGGCACCCCAGGTCTTTACAGTAGGGTGTCTCTCCTAAGCGTTAAGAGAAAAACATCGATAAAATCATTGTACACGTTTACATAGTAAATGGACATAGAACATGTTCACTACTGAAATTTTCCAAAATGCAGATAGACACAAAGAAAATTAAAATCACCTCTAATCACCTAACCCAGAGAGGAACACATTTTATGTCCATTTTTCTACTGCTCCCTTCTCCCAGAATTTATCTCTGAACCTGTCAAAGAAGCTTGACTATTGCGTCATACAACTTCCCAAGCATGCTGTCAGGACAGCACCAGCTGTGTGAGGTGGGTCTGTCCACCAAGAGGACAGGTGTGGTGGTACACACCTGTGATCCCAGCACTCGGGAGGCTGAGGCAGGAAGATTGGCAGGAATTTGAGACCAGTCTGAGCCCCACAGTGAGTTCAAGGCCAGCCTGAACTGCAGAGTGAGACCCTGTTTCAAAACAAAACAAACACCTAAGACATTTCACTTTCACATTAAGTGAATTAACTGAGACCAGAAGCTAAGGAGGTGCTGTTTCAAAGTCCACCTTTGAGAGCCAGGCACAATCAAGAGTCCACTGGAGAAGGAGGACACCCTAAAGGCCACGCCCATGCAGTGGTATGTGGACACCACTGCCACATGCAACAGAATAAAAAGGTGCCAGACTGCAGGATATAGTCATCAGCAGACAGGAGTCCAGGGTCAGGTGCAGGAAATCAGTGGGTCCTCTGCAGACCCCAGGGTGGGAAGAACCAGCACACAAGGGGGCTTTATGCAAACCCAGTGCAGACCCCGGCAGCCCAGGAGCGGCTCACTGCCCCCCCACAGGAAGCTGGCAGGGGTCTGCACAGCTGCATAGTCAGGGTTGGCAACACCTGGGTAATACGCTCGCTGGCAGAGGCTGAGGGGTCAGGCTGAGACCAGGAGAGTGACAAGGGCCTTAAGCAGCGGATGTCAGGAACACTGCCCAAGGCACTGCCATGCAGGATGTGTGCTTATTTGCCACTCCCCAGGGGTGCGGTGAGAGCAAGCTTTGGGGACACCCAGAGGGGCTGACAGGAGGCTGGGCCAGGCCAGAGGAGGAAGGGAAGGGTGCTGAAGAAACCGGCCTATGTAAGGGGGATGTCGCTCACCCCACAGTGTGGAGTCAGAATCCAGAGCTAGGCCAGAAGTGCACAGGAAGAAAGGGCAGCTAAGGAGAACTGGGTCAAACCGGGGATGTGACAATGTCTTCCCTCAAAACGAAAGGGCATGAGCCTAACAAATGTGTGACACGTCCAACCTCACTAA
>RJWM01025050.1:0-29874 GCA_004363535.1 Dasyprocta punctata | reverse complement strand
CATGCCTGCCTTTGGGAGTGGCATACTCTGTAATCACAGTAAATTCTATTGCCACTCTTTTGGATGGAGAGAACAGTGCTTAAATTCAAAACTGCAGTACAGCTTTGACCCTTCCCATACCTGCATTTCCTTTAGGATAGAACTATTCCCGAAGGGAGATTTTTGTCCTGAGTTAAAAGGTGTTAATTGATGTGGTGTTCAAGTCTATAAAACGTTGATGATAGAATAAGATATGGTGCTTGGGGAAAGTTGCTTCATTATTTCATCTTTGAAGGCCTAAATGAAGGCATGTTTAGATAAAAAAAAAAAAAAAATACCTCCCAGGGAGTTAAAAATGCACTGGCCCCGAGTATATCTCTTTCCCATCGCTCATGCATGTTCACACGAAGAGGAAACCACGAAGGGATTCTTGATGTTTAGTTGTTCTAGAAGTTGGTGGGAGGCAGAAGGGTTGAAGGTCCTGGCATGCGCCTCTAATTTATTTCCTTCTACTTTCCCAAGAGTGGGAGAAAAAATATTTGTGAACTCTGTGTTATTAAAAAGTTCATGCTGTCTGCTTCGCTGTTACCTATAATCCCATCAGTTCTCTAGAGCAGGAATGAACTCATTCAATCAGGCTGACAAATTGTGATGGTGCGTGGTATACGAAAAGCTGCACGTGAGAGATTTCTCTCTCCAAGAGGCCCTGGATGTTGGTCGTGTCTTTGACATTTTCTTCCTCGTGTGTCAGCCACCTGACTCATGACAGCCCAGAGCAAACAGGCAGACATGGAGGTGGGGTGCTTTTCCTCTGCCAACCATATTCTCTCTCTCTCTTTGTCTTTAATGCTCCTCCTCTCCCTCCTCACATACAACTAATGGTGAATAGGTTGTGGCTGGCGTTTTCCTAGCAACCCGGAACTTCATGCCTTCCCCACCCACCAAAGATGCCTGGCGGTGGGGGTCTCATGACAGCACCGGCACCCAGCTTCTAGCCCGGACAGCTGCACACCCTCTCCTGAGCTCATGAAATTCAGATACCACCCTTTCTTCAGTTATCCTTGAGCAATGGTTATTACATCACAGGTCCTGAAACCAGGGCAGAATCAGGAATAGCATTTAAAAAGCAATGAAATAGGGTAGAAGTGAAAAATCTCAAACCATGCGACATACTTGCTAGGCATGGGAGAACTCTGGGGTTTTTTTTTTTTATAAATATCTATTTGTATATTAGCAGGTGGTATAAAATGCCTCTCCCATCGTGGGTCACTGCAAAAATGTGAAGCCACTGAAACCATGCAATTGAGGACAAAGCCCTCCATTTGTGGGCAGGTTTGGCCATGAAGATGTGGCCTCTGTAGGGTGGTGTCCAAAGTCCTCATTGGGATGCAGGTTTGTCCATCTACAGTTTTTAGTTTCTCAAAATCATCACCAACTCTTTAAAGTGTTGCTTGCAGCCTCCCTCACGCCCATCTCCTCCTACAATCGCAGTGTTCAGGGAGGCATTGCCTCAGGAGACTCCCCGGCTGGTCCAGCAGTGAGGAGGTTTAAAGCTAGCATCAGATTCTGCTGGCTAGGAAACCCCTGAAGAGGGGAGGCTGGAGCTGATCTCACAGAAAGACTTGCATCCTTTGCTTTTTTCCCAGCACATTCTGTCATATCTCCAGGCCCGGACACTGAGTCTTGGGTATCTGTGACATGACCTTGCTTTGCTCTGGTAGCAGCAGTAAGAGGACCATTACTGAGGGTGTAGGCCAGGAAATTCCCCAAAGTGTTATGACCTTGGCCGCTCTGCTCATTCTTAGATAATTGACTACTTATTTTTTTAAAGGGTGCATGAAGTCCTATCATTCCAAGCCCAAGAGAGAATAAAAGTTTAAGTTAAAAGATCAGTGGTAAAACTAAAGTCCATTACTGAATTCCATTCCACTATTTAATCATACAGTCTCTCAAAAAATATTTATTAAACAACTATTTTTCTGGGTCAGCCCCTACACTAGGTGCCAAATACTAGACTGAGTGGACAACAGGAAATAAAACTCACTACCCTCCAGTTGAAGAGCCAGTGATCCCTCAAAATGATTAGATCTCCCCACAGAATTATGATATAATGTGATGCTTATTTTTAAAGATGTGTAGATATAATATCTTCTCAGAGCAAGGACGTATCCCTGGACCTGGGGACCATGAGATAGAGCTCATTAAGGAGGTAACACTTCAAAAGGAGTTCTTGAAGTGTTGGAGGACGGGAAGCTGGCTGGGAAGAACCCCTAGATTCTAGAGTTAAGAGTCACTAGAACTGGGTGTGGTGGCGCATACTTATTATAATCCCAGCACTTGGGAGGCTGAGCCAGGAGGATTGCTGCAAGTTTGAGGCCAGCCTAGGCTACAAAGTGAGTACAAGGCCACCCTAGATTACAGAGTGAAACCCTGTCTCAAAAGGACAAAAAAAAAAAGGTCAGTAAGACTGGTTACCATGAGCTCTGTTTGTCAGATTTAGGAGGATGGATTACCCTGAGGGCAACAGGGAACCAACAAACATTTTAAAACAGTTGATTTATATGATCCAACTTATAAACAAAAGTGTTCGGTCCAGCTTTGTTTACAATAGCAAAAACTTAGAGAAAAAAATCAGCGCTCCATAATAAGAGACTGTACTCAGTAAATCATTGAGTATCTGTCCAATAAAATAGCACAGGGCCAATAAAAATGATGATGCATTTGATATGCATTGGCTTGTTGGAATTTTATCGAAATGCTTTTTTTTCTACATTTACGGCCGCCATATTTTCTTTTAAACACAGATTTAAAATCCTGACTTCGAATATGTTTCAAGATTGCCAAATAGAAGTCCTATGCAAGATCAAAGAAGTCTGAAATGAAAAGAATAATAGGTAACTCCAGATCATAACAAAATCAGAAATTCTTTCATGTTCACAATGTATTAGATTCTTAAAGCCTGATAGTTACAATAATAGAAAAGTACTACTTTTTCCTTTTCTTTCTGAAATTTCAGTCCCAGAGTATCCTGAGACCTTTTATCTGTGGAGCTCAATCTACCCTCCCATCAAAGCCTTTTGCTCTTTGGATCCAACTGCCAGTTCATACAAACCCTCCTCCCACCCAGATAAATGTGCTCCTGTGGGGTCCGGTGACCCAGACACCCGGTTCTCTGCTAACCTCAGCACCTGCTGTATTATACTGTGCTCTTATCAGCAAGTCCAGTGGCTGTGGATGACTGAGTGTTCATCTGATGTTTTCCTAGGGGTTCAGTTCTCCTACAATGCAGAATTACTGTCCGTGACTTACTTTGCTGCCTTATGAACTGTAATAGAAAAAGCTAAAATGATGAGAATTTGAGGGGTTGGGAGAAGAAGAGAACAGAGTACAAAGCTCAGAAAGAGACTCTAGTATATTTAAGAGTTGAGTAATATATGCTAAGTAGAAGAAAAACAGGGCCCTTGCCGACATCTTAGATGTAACCCAAATACATGTCCCAGGTGACCTGGTTTTGGCCCCTTTGCCCTGGAAGAGAACAAACAGCTGTGTATCTTGGGGGCTATGTTCTGAGAAGTTCGTCACTGGGCAGCTTCAGGGTGTGCTGATACCTGAGGGAGCACTCACCACGTACAGCGGGTACCACTTATCAGCTGACACGGCAAGCTCCAGCTGAATGGAGTCGGTGCCAGTGTGACACGGATTCCCTCCAACCAATGAGTACAAGGACAGTAAATACGCAAACCAGTAACACAGCGCTTACCATGACTATCAGGCATTGTGTACATGATTCATGTGCTATACTTTTATTTATTTATTTATTTTTTTGCGGCACCGGGAATCGAACTCACAACCTCGCACCTGCCAGGGCAGGCGCTTAAGCCGCTGAGCCAAACTCCTGGCCCTAGTTTTTTGAGGCAGGGTCACACTATGTAGCTCAGGCCCGCCTTGCGCTCGCGTTGTAGCCCAAGCCGGCCTCAAACTCACAACGCTCCGCCTACCTCAGCCTCCCAAGAGCTGGGACTAAAGGCGTGCGCCACCACGCCTGGCTTCATGCGCTATACTTTTAAACACCTGGTATCACAGAAGGGTAGCTTGCCGTGAGAGTGTCGATCAATGATGTCATTAACCCAGAGAACTCTTCCGGCTCTGTTCTAATCATCTGGGACCACTGCCAAATATTTGGTCTCATTGACTGTAATGTCATTGACGGCAATGTCATTAGACTGCAAGGGATTGCATTTTATTTCACATGCTGCAAAGTGTTAGAGGAATTTTATTACAGATTTTCTTTAAGAAATTCATCTGTAGGAAACATCCCTAATGTCTGCTTGAACAGATATGTCTCACCCCAAAGTTTAATGCTTGTGTAGTTCTCAGACATCTTTCCCTTGCTCACCCTGTGACTTCCTTGTGGCTTTGTCATGTGGCTTTCTTGTGGCTTTGCCGTGTCTCTTCCTTGATGATCTCTACTCCTTTTCCACCGTGCCGCACAGTGGCACCAGGACTTCTGTTCCCAGTGGCCTCTTGTTAGCCCCTGTAGGGCAGCCAAGGTTTCCGGAAGCTTCCAGAACCTCACGCTCCCGTCCTCCCTGGCTCCCTGTGGACAAACGCACATGGTTAACCCTCAGAAATAGAGCTGTTTTCTCACTTCAAGTAAAAACCTCACAGATCATTTTAGGGAGTAAAATTCTCCACCTTGTTAACAAATCAGTAAGGAAGGATTATTCAGTAATTGATGGCTGACACTACTGGTTAACTATTTGGAAAAAAATGTTGCATTTTCTACCTCACACCAAAATACATTCCAGATGGTTTGAAAAGTGTAAAATAAAAACATAAATGAACTAGATAAGCATAAATGGATATTCATCTAGTCACATAAAAGTAAAGAAAGGAATCATAAAACTAAAGACCCCTGGCTGTCACTTCATAAAAGTATACAATTCTACATATCTTAAAGTGAAACAGAAGTTTTTAGAAATACAAAACTGAAAGTGTATTTTGCAACGATGAAGGTTTATGCTCACTAACTCATGAAAAAGATCTTACAAATTAATATGAAAAGGACAAATGGTTTTATAGGAAAATGGACAAAAAATTGTAAACCGACAATTCAGGCCTGTGAAAAGCCAAATACCTATGGGAAAAAAGTGTCAACCTTCCTGCAGGTAACAGCCCTTGGAAGGCGGGCTTGCTGTGATGGAGGCCGGGAAGGAGTGGTCTGTGAGGCGGTGGGGAACAGTCTGTCCTGCCTCAGTACCTGCTTGCTGACTTGGTCCCAGGAAGGTGTGGGGACAGATTTCTAGAGGTAGAGGGTGGCACTTTCTTCCTGGGGAGCAAGAGGCCCTGGAGGGTGGGCACACAGCATGATAGTCTCTTGCCCATACTGCAGCCACAAAGGGGCTCTGCTCTAGCTTTCGAGATGGTTCTGGGGAAGGGCCCAGCTGCCTTTGAGGTTTTCTGGACCTAGCGTTCTGGAGCCACCGTAGGAACAAAGCATCTCCTGTTGTCCTATAACACACAGTCCTGGGGAAAGACTGCTGTGGCCTGGCCTCTCCTCTCCTCGGGCCCTCCCCACCAGGGAGCCTGGGCGCCCAGAGCCCCCACGGCCAGCGGCTGCCATCCTTGTACCTACTCCTGCTCTGTGCCAGTTAGAACAGCTTCAAAATAGAAACAGCTGAGGGTGGGGTTGTAATTTAGTGCTAGGGGAAAAAAAAATCGACCTTATTACTCTTTCATGGAATTTCTATATCTGTGAGTTGTTTTGTTTTGTTTTGTTTTGCTTTGTTTGCTTTGTTTGCTTTGTTTCGTTTTGCATGCTAACTACTATTACTATTTCATGATCAGTCAGCTCTGCCCATGGGGCCACACTTTTATGTGTCTATTGCTGATTAGCACAAATGGTAGTTGCTCCAACTTTCGGTCAGTATTCAAAAAGAAGATTCTGGCTGGGTATGGTGGCGCATGCCTTTAATCCCAGCACTCAGAAGGCTGAGGTTGGTGGCGAGTTGTGAGTTCAAGGCTGGTTTGGGCTACAATGTGAGCAAGTCCAGCCTGAGCTATACAATGTGACCCTGCCTCAAGAAAAACAGGGCCGGGAGTTTGACTCAGTGGCTTAAGTGCCTGCTTGGCAGGAGCGAGTTCATGACTTTGATCCCCGGTACCAACAAAAACAACAACAACAACAACAACAAAAAATAAAAATAAAAAAAAAAGAAGAAGAAGAAAATTCTGCCATATTCCTTTGTAAAAGAAGTGATGTTTACTGTTTTCTTTTTTTAATTTTATTTAAGAGAAAAAGACACAGAAAAGAAAAAGAAAAAGAAAAAAAGACAAACAACAACAGCAAATCCAATACAATAACATTATAGGTTTACAAAACGAGATGATTGGAATTTGACAGTGGTTGTAATATTGCATATCGTTACCTTCAAAGGGGTTGTTTAGATTAACAGATATAGACACGTAACATTGATCTAATCTTATGAGTATTAACTATTCTTTTTCAATAACTAATGCATTTAGTAGTATAGGCATTTTAACTATCTTGCATATACCTATATACAAATTTGTGTCTTTTTCCTTTTCCCTTCCTTCTTTCCTCCTTTAAAAATATGGAATGCTTTATGAATTTGTGTGACATCCTTGCGCAGGGGCCGTGCTAATCTTCTCTGTATCGTTCCAATTTTAGCATATGTGCTGCCAAAGCGAGCACGTTTACTGTTTTCATTAGTGATGAAAAGAAAATACATGTTGGTTTTAATAAAAAAGATGTTGAATCTACAGAATTAAAAATGTTTGCAGCCATAGGAAATACAATGCATAAAAACACTTTTGTTCATAACATGACATGTTCATCAAATGGAGACTGTGAAGCCAGAATGGCAACATTTCCTTAGGTCTTTGAAAATAGTCTCTGGTCTTGGGAAAATTTGGCTGTAGGTGGAAACAGGCTTCTGGATTAGCCAAACTTTCCCCAGCGCTCCAGGCATCCCCAAGACACCAACTTCCCCACTGCCTCAGCCGTCCCTCACTACCCGCTGCTTCTCACTCTCCGCGGTAACTCGAGTTCTTCAGCACTCCCGCTCCTTCACTCTACCAAGGACAACCCAGCTCCTCCTGAGGAATTCCCCGAGCACCCAGAACAGGCTGAGCCACACGGAGGACAGGCTGGATGCGCCAGGAACAGACCTCAGTCCAGGATGAAGAGGAGCTGAAGGATAAATAGCCCAGCTCCCTCCCACAGTAGGCAGACACCTTTCAGGCCTGGTTTGACACCCAGAAGTCCCCAGTGGGATCAAGCCCCGGATGTCTGGAAGAGCAAGCTGTTGACTACTGACCTCCCCCTTTATCTCACTTCCCCATCCTGAGACCAATGGTTCCTGAGACGAACTTCCAAAGGAGCTTCTTGCATAAAAACTTGAGTCTCAAGATCAGTTTGGGGGGCCCAATGTGACACGATGTTGGGCAATCAAAATTATTGTATGGAGAAAGTTCTGGTTAGCATTTTGAGGAGAGTCGATAGAGTAGGTGGGAAGTTGACCAAGAGGATGTATACGGAGATCAGTGCCCCTGGGGTGATGGGCAGCTGCCCTCCGATGGCCCCAGGACACAGCCTGATCTTCCAACTCTCCAAGTAATGTGCTTTAAAAACATACTGTTAACCTGGTCTTCCTTCAGGCTGTCCCAAGAAAATTACGGTCATGTACTTTATCTGTGGGTTTCTTATGTGTGAGCTCAACTAACAGCGGATGGAGAATAGTTCAGGGGAAAATTGTCTCTGGTAGTCACAGGATTCCACAGATACCATAATCTGTGTATGCCCACGTCCTTTCTATAAAATGCCATGGTATTTGCAAAGGGCCCAAACACCTCCTGCTGTACACTTTAAATTAGTTCTAGATGACTTGCCATATCTAATACAACGTGAGTCCTATATACATGATTGTTATACTACATCATTTAGGGAAGGATGGTGAGGAAAATGTCTGCCTATGTTTAGTAGAGACTGTTTTCTTAAACAAACATTTTTAGTCCATGAAGGTGGAATCTGTGAATACAGAGTAGCACTGTGAACCCGAGGAAGAGGCAGATCTCCAGCCGGCAACGGGAAGGAAGGGTCCGAGGGGGCACGGGCCCCTGGGGAAGGCTGCAAAGTCTTCAGAGCAGAAGGGTTTAAGCAGAGGTGTGAGATCTTGCACTGGAAGAGTGTCCAGCAGGCGACCCGCACTGCCACACAGACTTGAGGTGCAGAGTGAAGGTCGCAAAGAGCCAGACCCACAGCCACTGATCAAGCCCCTCGTGAGTGGCTGCCTTCTGTCCCTCCAGGAAGCACTTCTAGAAGACACATGCTGCTCACATACCTCTCTCCCCGCCGTGGAGAAGGCCAGGCACACACTGCAGAGACACAGCGACCATCAGGAGACTCCTACCTGCCCTTTACCGGTGGTACGAGAGGCCTGAGACAAAGGAGGGAGGAGACCGCAGTGCCAGTCCGAATCCCTGGCTCCCTCCCCTGAGATGCTTGGCCCTGAGTTGGCTAGAAGGACACAGAGGGAGCACGAGTGGTTGAGGGCTAAGGGGACAGCCTCCAGAGCCCATCACGGGAGCAGCAAGCCACACTTTGCCAAGTGTCGGAAGCACTAGTGTGGAAGTTGGAGCCCTGGGGCTCTGGCGCCAACGTGGACGAGGTGAAACCCTGCTGTGCTGCTAAATCTCCAGCAAGTTCCCAGTGTGAGAAGGTCCTGTTTCTCCAAGGGCAGCTTTGCATTAAAGGAGAGAATGTTTGCCGTGTGCTTAGGTGGGGCCTGCCTTCTTCCAAGCAATTGCTAAACACCATTATTATTATTATTATCATCATCATCACCATCATCAGTAGTAGTAGTAGTAGTAGTAGTAGTATTCTGAGTTGAGGACCTTTGCCTACCCCGTAATGCCTACCATCCCAATAGATTCCAAGTCTTCGATCCTTGTGTGCAACCAGAGAATGGGAAATGATTTATAGTCAGAGAACCCTCTGGAGACAACTCTGGAAGCTGTTGGCACAGGGCTGAGATCTTCCATGTAGAAACTGGAGATGGCAGACCTACCTCCTAAATGGCAATCAGGATAGAAGAAAATCATGCACCTGTGAGCCCTAAAAAGTCCTTAAAAACATTAACAATTATTTTCATCATTCTGACTAATCACTTCTTCATCACTACAGTATGTTTTAAAATTTGGCGCATAAAACCATCAAAAGGTTTTTTTTTTTTTTAAATTTATATTTTCAGGATTACCTAGGTGTTGACTTGCTTGTTGATGACTATCTGTTTTCCCAGAGAAAATTTGTATCTGGTTAATTGATAAATATTTATCGAGAGTCAATTCTACAGTGCTTCAGCAGGCTGCTCTAGTGTTATGAAATCTTTACTGACTTATCAGAGTAGCCAGGACATTTATTTTTTAGTTAATTCATATTTCAATAAACTTTTAACCGGGAATGATTTTGTCCCCAACAATATCTGGGGATTTTTTCTTTCCTTTGGTTATAATTGAAGAGGGGGTTGTTTTTGGCACCTAGTGGCTGAAGGGGTCAGGGATGATGTTACATAAACCTCCAAAAATGCACAGGGCAGCGCAGCTCCCCAAGAAAGACGCAGCTGGCCCCAAATGTCGGCAGTGCTGAGATGAAGAAACCCCGGCCTCACATCTATTCTCCTGTTGCCTCCTCTTAAGAAACACCAAGAAGACAGGAGATCCGGTGTCTCTGTGGTCTATTCGACCACGGACTATTTCGGAGAAAAGCAAGTTGTGGGACCTGCAAAGCTTTTTTTAGTAAAGCACAAAATCCCAGGGAACCAAAGCACTAAAAAAATACTCCCTCCTTCCGAAAAGGGTGTATCCCTCTGGCTTCCGCCTCCTGCATGGGGTTTGTGCAAAGCCTCAGAGATTCAAGCCTCCGAAAGAATCCCTGGAGCAAGAGCAGTGAGTGAGGACTGTTTGCCCAAAACCAGAAGGGGGGAAGGGAATGTGTTTGGGGGGTGGGGGGGGGGCCGAGTATGCTGAACTTTCAACCCTTCTTGGCAATGTTTGCTGGTCAGAAAGCAAAGCCAGCTGTAACTTGGACGGTGCTTTACACAAACAGACAACACAGACTGTTATCTCCTAAATTGGAGGCTTTCGACAATGTCTTCTCCTGTGGGCACCGGACTCCGGCAGGAAGACCACCCACAGGCCAGCGCGCAGCACCTCCCAGGGAGGCCTCTAATGGCCTGCCCTGCGGGCCACCTGTTCTGGGGCCCGGTTATCAGATGTGAAGGAGTCAGTTAATAACCGTTTATAAGCTATAAATGGAAGTGGCCATGGAAGGGAGTGGATAAACACTTGGGGGCAAATTATTTGTGTAGCTGACTGTCATTTGCACTCCTCTCCAGGGCTTGAAAGGCTGTGGTTCAGATTACAGAGCATCAAAATGGCCGCTGGTGGCCAATGGCGGCCAGAGTGGTGGTTATTGATCCAGGTCGCAGATCATGATAACTGCCTTGGAGGTTTTCAACCTTCCTGGGCATCTTCTTCTTCTTCTTCTTTTTTTTTGCCCTTTCACTGTTTGAGGGACATGGAGTCGGTTAAAAAGTGAGCTTTTATGTGTTCTGTTCCTGTTAGGTTTCTATTTGTTTCTGTTTTTTCTGCTGAAGGAAGGGAAGGATGGAGATACTGCCTCTAACCTGGTAACTGACAGAGGCGACTGCAGGCCCAGGATCAGGATGACTGCAGAAGCTCAGGGGTAGATTTCCAAATAAAACAGCGTGATTGAAAATTTGCTCTAGTTTGTGTAAGGGTCCTCCAAAGGCCCGAGGGTCAGAGGCTTGGTTCCCAGCCTGTCCCACTACTGGGAGGTGGCAGAAATTTCAAGAGGTGACACCTGAAGGAAGCAAGGTCATTGGAGTGTGACCTCAAAGGAGGTAGGGGAACCCTGGCCCTTCTTGGTTTCTTCTCATTCATTTCCTGGTGGGGTGAGCAGCCTCATCCACCACCCATTGTCTACCCCGAGGGACCACTGCAGGCCCAAAGCAACAGGGCCAACTTTTTGAGGACCAGAACCTGCAAACTGTGAGCCAAAACAAACTTTTTCTCTAACTTGATCCTCCAAGTTGGTTATAGTAGCAGACAGCTGGTTAGCACAACCTTCTCAGCCTGGGTGGGCAGATATTAGGTTAAAAGGCCAGAAGGGACTTTGGGGAATGAAAATAATGGGAGCAATAAGGAAGGCAGACTCTGGGCACCTGAATTACAGAAGGAATACTGATTCTTTCACCTGGGGAGCTGGGAGGTAGGCAGAACCAGCGGCTCCAGCCCTTGATCCCGGGGCAAAGAGATTTCTGCCTTTGTCTTTCCAGGATGCCAGAGTCCCAGAACTGTCT
Source organism: Dasyprocta punctata (assembly GCA_004363535.1). Classification (NCBI taxonomy): domain Eukaryota; kingdom Metazoa; phylum Chordata; class Mammalia; order Rodentia; family Dasyproctidae; genus Dasyprocta; species Dasyprocta punctata. The sequence continues at coordinate 18,493 of RJWM01025050.1, read as the reverse complement.
AAGACCAAAGTCTCTCCAGATGCTAAGCTGAGAGCCCAACATTGGAAGTCTCTCATCTCAGGCAGTGGGATTCCAGATTCCAGTTCTGGTCTCATTGCTTTCTTCCCGTGCTGTGTGATTATTAGCAAGCAACCTAGCTTCTCTGTCATCCAAATCTCATTTGCCTCGTGAGGTATTTTGGCTCCAGGTACTGCTGGAAACTACAGAAGAGTAGCCTGGAAAGCACACTAGGAGAATCATACTTGGATGAGGATTAAAACTCTTGGGGAAGATAATTCACCATTCAAGGCCAGAGGAGAAAGGTCAGGTGTGCCCCCCAGGGAATCCATGTGACTGGGGTTTGGTCCCGGGATGGCCAGGGTGCTGGAAAGACAGCAAGGTGACCTGGATTGAGCGAAGCCTCTTTGGTCTGTCACAGTCAGGTAAGGCCCACAGCCAAGAGCTCAGTAAAGGGTGTCCTCGGTGGCTTTTAAAGGGACTGTGTTTCCTTCCATTCCAAAAGAGCAGAAAGGAACTGTGCCCTTCGAGAGGCAAGTCATGTGCAGATTGTGAAAGAGGCGAGTCTCTGGTACAGAAGACAGTCTTTTCCTTGAAGCTGTCACCAGGCAGGGCTGAAAGGCAGTGATTTAAGCAGGGGCGTCTTCTGTAAAGGTCAGAATCTTTGCCAAGGTGAGAAGTCCAAGAGAGAGACTGGTGCAGATCCTGGCCTGAGAAGTGAGCAACTGAGACAGCCTGAGTGCAGAGGGGACTGCAACAGCCCTGGAGAGCAGCCGCCACCGCCACCGGGGAAGGGACTCAGCAGGAAACTGGAGGCCCTGGGACACGAACTGTCTTTAGCAGAAGCAAGTGAGACTGGAAGACTGAAAGGCCGGTGCTGCACCGAGTTGGAGGAAGCTTCCAAATAGAAATATCCAGTAAACAGCTGGAAAAGCAGAACCGTAGAGAGACAGGCTTGGTTTGCTTCTGTGCCCCTTCACTAGATTGTTAGCAGTTCAGGCCAAGAGTCACCACTTAGGGCAGGAGGTACATTTCAGGGAGCACCACCTAGGGAACGGAGGATCAGTTGTTCTCCCACGATGCTTCTCTCCTTAGGTCACGAGGCTGAAAAAGTGGAATTGTGGTTATTGTGGGGCTCAGTGTTCAGGTCTAAAAACTGAGACTCAGGGAAGCTATGAAATTTATCCAGCACACAACTGTAATCTCAGCACGTAGGAGGCTGAGGCAGGACAATGGTAAGTTTGAGGCCAGCCTGGGATATATAGTAGGTTCAAGGCCAGACTGGAACATAGTGAGTGAGATCCTGTTTGAAAAGAGAGAGAGAGAGAGAAAACAAAGAGTGAGAGAGAGAGGGAATCCAAGTTCATGCAGCTTGAAATTGGCTGGCTGGAATTTAGTCAGGTGTAGCTGATGCTAGAGGTCAGGCCTTTCCTCCTCTCTCACACATCGGATCTTGTCTTCCTTAGGCAGGAATTCTTTCATGGGAAACTTGCTTCTGTAGGACAAACACAACGCCTGGGACACAGAGGTCAAATTTTTTAGGTATGTTTAATATGAAACTTTCTTCCTGCTACCAAATTTCTTACAATATCTAAATGTTACTCGTTCACTACTTTGAGAAGTAATGAAAACAAGCAAACAAAAAACTTGGCCTCTTTTCCTCAAAGGGCAGAGATCAAAGACATCAAAGTAGCTGCTATTCCTAAATATAAAATGATAGCCCTCCCCTTCTTTTTGGCAAAGCAAAGGGAATTTCTGAAAGTCAAAAAAAAAAAAATATATATATATTTCTTGTCTTTATTGCAATATATTTATCTGGAAGCTTCTGTTGCTAGAATTCTTTGAAAAAACTCTACTCATTTTCTACAAGTAAAATTTGGGGAAAGGGGACCCAGAGATGGAGAGATGGAAGGTCGGGGGACTGGGAGAGGAGGAGAAGGAAAAGAAATAAAGAGGTACCCACTTCCCACAATGAATGGAACTATTATGTACTACAAGCAGATACTAATAAAAAGTTTTAAAATTTTAAAATAAATGAAAAATCTTGCACAGAAAAAATAATTTAAAAAATACGAATAAAACTTACCTCTCTTTCAGGGGTCCTTGTACAATGCTAAAACATTCCCTACATAGCTGGGGGCAGAAAGCGCTCAGCTTATGCAAGCTTTCAAGGTAACTGGGAGTTAGAATTTAAGACTAGTATTTATCATTTCTGCTCTTAAATCCACGCCAGAGCCAAGCTACCTCCCATATAGTTTCAGGGGAAAATGAAATCAGAAACCCAGCTATGGTGATTTTTATAGTGTTGAAGTTTTTGCCAAATTTGGGTTCTGAGAGGAATTTCTCTACAGGGAATTTTGGCAGGAACCTTGATTTTTTTTTTCTTCTTAACTCTCACCTGGATCGTCTTTTGTGTAATCAGTTGGCTTCAACTCTTCTTGCTTGCCTTTTTCATTTGAATGATACCATATTGAAAGAGAAAACAGTGTACAGGCAAGAGTACAGATTCAGTATCTTTATCACGGACCAGTCAGTCCTTCCTCAACAACCAACCGGTGTACAAAAAGGCAAGAGTCTCCATGAATTGCCGGGGCATGAACCTTTTCTGTCAAGCCATGTTGCTTTTTTAGAGCAGCCCTGGGCAAAAATGGCAAATAACTGGCTTGCTGAAGCCACTCGTCTCCGGACTGGTCATCGTTTCCTTGAATGGGCTGGATCATAAAAACCAATACGTCCCCAGAAGGCTAGAATTAAGTTCAACTGTAAAGCGATTCAGAGACATTTCTTGTTTCATTTTATTTTAAAATCCAAGTGATAAAACTTTTTACATGATTGTCACAAATAGGACTTTACACCTCTAAGGGCAGGAAGTAAACCAATAAGCGAGGTTATATTGTTAGTTTGGATAACGTAACGAATTTTGCACCCCAGTAGCAAATTTTGCACTCCAGTAACAAAGTGTTTTTTTTTTTTTAAAGCCTATCTATGAAGCTGAGGTAGCCTGCTGCAGAAGTAATGTTTTTTTAAAATAAAAATTAAAAATAAGAATCGATTTTGTGGCTCAACTCTGCAATTCTCAATCCCAGGCTGATGGCCAACCAAGACTGAGCCCGCAAAGGCCAACATCGCCACACTGCCCCCTGGTGGTGGTCTGCTAGTCGGCGTCTGACATTGATCCTAAGGCATGCAGCTGGTCGCTTGGAGTCCTCGGGTGGGTCCGTGGAGTCTGAGGAGCAGTAAATGAGGAGGTCTTAGCAAAGATGCACAGCCAGGAGCTGATCCCGGGGGAGCAAACAGAGGCGAGCTGAGGATCAGAGTCACTGCTAGAAAGGACTGAGGGGAAACTGAGTCAGGAACACGAAGAGCTAGGGTAAACATGTATTGTTTTCAAGAGCAACCTGAGAAAGCTTCCAGGGCCCCAGCAATTTTGGGCTGCAGTTTCACATTGGGCTTCTAATATTTTTCGACCCCACCTTTATCCCACAGCCTCCTTACGGTTGTTTCCTGCTGGCCTGCCCCCTAGGCCTGCAAAGTTTGGGGGCAGGGTCAGTGCCATCTTCTCTTTGGGTGCTAGGGGGCATTAAATGCATGTCAGTGTGTGATGAAAGGCACTCTTTACTCCAGTAGAGTCCAGTGAGTATTTCTACCTCCTCCAAGGTGAAAGGATTGTGTGTTTCTTGGTTTGTGTACACTGCATGCTCATGGAGCTGGCTGAGCCTTGGGAACCTTCATACTGGGAGATTAGTCACCCTGGGGAGGGACCTCCTTTCACCACCCGAAGGCTAAGCCTAGCCCTAGCCCCAGCCCCAGACCTAACCAGATGCTGGATGACAGTGTGAGCACGCAGAGTCCAAGACTGAGCTGAGAACCTTACAGTCTCTACTCGGAAACGGGAACAAGTGAACCAAGTTCAGGTCAGATCAAAGCACAGTGAACTCCTGGCTTAGGAATAATAGCAAGAGGGTGTCATTCAGAACATCGCACCTTTGGTTTGATTATCATGGAAGTGAAGTAATGAAGAAAATTAAAAATACAGTTCCTTCCACTCAAAAATGTTAATTTTGGCTAGGAGAGGGTACTGAGAATTGAACGCAGGACCTTCTCACTGAGCAGAGCACCAGATGATCTTTCCCTTTTTTCTTTTCTTTTTTCTTTCCTTTTCTTCTTTTCTCTTTTCTTTCTTTCTCTTTCTCTTTCTTTCTTTCTTTCTTTCTTTCTTTCTTTCTTTCTTTCTTTCTTTCTTTCCTCCCTTCCTCCCTCACATCCTTCTTCCCTCCCTCCCTCCCTCCTTCTTCTTCCTTCCTTCCAATTTTGAGACAGTCTTGCTAAATTGCCAAGTTGCCCAAGCTGACCTCAAACTTGGATCCTCCTGCCTCAGCCTCCCAGCATGCTGGGATTATAGTCGTGTGTGTCACCACACCCTGGTTTAAAAAAAATGTTCATATATGAAAGCTTATTAGTAAGCCTAGGGACCTGCTCATTGACGCTGTGCCAATAGCTTGTCTTCTCAGAGAGTATTTGTTAGTCTGGGAGCACTGGTAGCACTTGGAAGAAATACAGAACCTCCTGACTGAACTCAGGCCTACAGTTAGCATGTTGGCAAGATTTTCAGATGATTCTTGTGCAGATTAAGGTTTTAGAAGTATGAAGCTGGGTGATTTGCTACACATGCTTTTTAAAAATCCAGTAGATAACATTTATAATCGGTTCCAAATAGTATCTCTACTATTTAACTCAGAGTGATTGTGTTATAGAATGTAATTTGATCTTTGATTAAATGACGACAGATGCTTTGTAACTTTTTCTAGTGAAAAGCATAATGAAACAGATTTTCTAACTACAGTGGTACCTCCAGAGAAAGAACTCGAACCTTGGAAAGGATTAAGCTTGGAAACCAAGGTACCACTGTATCTGGAATTTAAATTGAATTATTTTATTTATCTTACCTGCTCTTGTGAATAGAAATACACAATTTAAATGTAAGATAAATACTTGAGTATAAAAAGCATGTGCAGATCTTTTCAATATGATTGAATTGGATAGTGGGGAGAGACGGAAGAAGAGAGAGAGAAAGGACCGGAACACTGGTATTTTGATTTTATTAAATCTTGAAAACATATTTGTCATAGAAATTTTCAGGGTTTGTTAGCCAGGCATGGTGGTATCATCCCAGCACCCTGGAAGGCTGAGGCAGGAGGACAGCAAGTTTAAACTCAGCTTGGGTAACTTAGCCATTTAATGAGATCCTGTCTAAGTAAATAAATAGCAGGGATGTAGCTCAGTGTAAAGGCCCTGGGTTCAATTCCAGGTACCAAAAACAAAACAAAACAAAACAAAACAAAACAAAAAAAAAAAACAAGAAAAGACAATCAACCTTGGCTGGGGTTCCTTTTCATCGCTCTAAAAAAAGGTCTAAATTCAGTCTGAAAGTTGACCTCTGAAGCCGGGCGTGGTGGCGCACGCCTTTAATCCCAGCACTCGGGAGGCTGAGGTAGGAGGAGCATTGTGAGTTCAAGGCCGGCTTGGGCTACAATGCGAGCGCAAGGCCGGCCCGAGCTACATAGTACAACCCTGCCTCAAAAAACCAGGGCTGGGAGTTTGGCTCGGTGCCTTAAGCGCCTGCCCTGGCAGGCACGAGGTTGTGAGTTCAATCCTGAGTGCCGCAAAAAAAAAAAAAAAAAAAAAAAAAGTGGACCTCTGAGTCTGTGTATCTCTCTCCTGAGCCAGCATGGTAAGCCACAGAAAACAATCCTGGTTGCAGAAGGGAATACTTGAGGGGTGTGTCTTTGTCAGGTGGGGGACGCAGGGGGACCCAAAATGCCAGGTGTGTTTTATGTTCTCCTAATATTGACACCTGAGATCATTGACTCGTTGCTCTAGAAAAGGAGACATCTTTAAGATCAAGGTGACAAGTGGAGTAGCTGGGTCTTTACAGTCGATGACTAGGGGAGAAACTGAGGCAGCAAACTGTAACTTTAGATAAGGGGGAACTCTGTGATCCTGACAGTTTTGCTGTGCAGCCTGGCTCCCTTTCCAGCCCTATGGGCATAGGATCCATTGCAGGGGATCCGTGCCTTCCCTTGGTGTCCTCCGTGGTTACCACACGTCACTGTATCTCCAGGGCTGCTCCTCATAGCGGATGAGTGTAGATTCACTCACAGCTCTTAGAAGCTAGGGAACCTGGGCTGGGTGACCGTGTGTCCTTGTTTGCCAGGAACGGAGGTGCTGGAACCAGGAAAGTCCCTGGTGAGCGGGACCAGCTGGCCATCCTAGACTTTTGGAGTTGTTCTGCCCCCTGGCACTTGAGCTCCCTCCTGCATAAGGGGAGGCGGGGCCCAGGACTAGTAACCTACCCTGGGACTGCTCAGGGATTTCGGAGGTGTGACGCCTGCAGCCCTAGGATGAGCTGGTTGTGTACCTAGCACCGTTGTGTTAGGGGATATTTCACATTGGAAAGGGCCCGCTGCACCCGTCACCTTACAGATGGGCTGCGGAGAGCCAGTGCAGCACGGTGACGGGATGGGACAGGGGCCCGGATGCAGGCATCGCTTTGGGATACTTTTCAAGGACCACTGGAACCCTCCTTCTTGCAAGGCTGACAGGCAAGGTGCTTGCTGTGTCCCCTGTGGCGACTGTCATGGTGAGTGTCCCTCTTGACAGGCAGCGCGGTCACAGCGGCTCCTGGGAGCCACAGCATGGAAAGGCCAGGGCTCGTGGTGATGAATCAGGTGAGGCGGCCATGGAGCCTGTGGGCAGGGGAGGAGCACAGCCTGCGGGACGAGGGGAGGCCAGAGGAGTCACCCGAGTGGCCACCCGGACACTGGATCCCATCAGAAGACGGAACGTAGCCAAATCTGTTTTCTGATTCCCTAAGAAATTCCCAGGAAAGGAGGAAAGGATGCTGGAAGGGCCATCAGTAACAAAAAGCAAACTGAAGAAGCAGGTATCTGTGTGAACCAGCGTTTGCAGAAAGTCTTCCTTCACGTTCAATGCTGAACGTATTTACTGAACACCTGCTGTGTCCCTGATGTCACCTGCACTGGGGATGTGTCCCCGAGCACCACAGACATGCCACAGGCTCCCCCTTCCCACCTCACACTGATGAGCACCTGCTGCACACCTCGTGGCCTTCCGGCTGCCTGCCTTGTGGCACTCAGAGACACAGGAAGAAACATACACGGGCAAATGCAGCCGTGAAACACAAGATGACGTTACAGTAATGTGAGAAGAGCCAGCGCCCACCAAACGCCCCCTCTGGGCTGGATCCTCCTAGTACTTGACATTTACTCTCTCATTGATTCCTCTCGATGAACTAACCGAATTCACTGACATGAGCTGAATTAATGAGGAGAGCTCTGGTCTACCCTTCGGCTAGAACAGTGCTTCTCCGACAGCAGCAAGTTAGCATCCCTGGGGTGGTTTGGCTATGTCTGGAGACACTTGCGATGGTCATATCTGGAAAGCGCTGCTGGCGTTTCGTTGGCAGAGGCCAGGGATGATGCTAAACTTACTGTGATACATAGGACAGTCCCCACGGCAAGTGTCACCCAGCCCAGCATGTCAGTAGCGTGAAGCCTTGTGCAGACTAGCTGGAGACAGAGAGGCACTGGATGGGACTTGCAGAAGGTCTTGGGGCTCTTCAGTACTTGGGCCAGAAGGCCTCGGAACAGGCGCAAGAACAGGGACAGAAGGATCAGGAGCAGCACAGACCTGGAGAAGCCTGCATGGCTGGAGGGTCCACCCGGGAGGGGGTGAGTGCACCCCGGAAGGGCAGGTGTGCGGGGAGTTGCAGCTGAACCCAGGGACCTAGAATTGATTCAAAGCACATGGTTACTGTAGGCTGAATTGCACCCCCTAAATTGTCAAAGTTCTGAACCCCCAGTGTCACAGAAAGGGGCTAACTGGGGTAGAATCTTTAAACAGGTGATTGAATGAAAATGAAGTCATCAGGGGGACCTTAATCTACTAAGAATAGTGTCCTAAGAGGAGAGCTGAGGGAACAGAGCGAGGAGCTGGCCCTGCCAATGTCTCAACCTGAGACTTCTGGCCTCAGAAATTGTGGGTAAATTTCTGTCATTTAAATCAGCTAGTCCATGGCATTCCATTCTAGCAACTTCATGTGATGACTGTTCTCAGAGGACAGAACCCCAGGGTCAAAGGGGGAAAATGGTAGAGCTTCTTGCAAAGGAACACCCAAGGAAAAATTGTCAATATCTAGGAGATGCCAAGTAAGAGTGGAAGGCTTTCTGTGAAAAGCGGTTATAAGGCTAAGAGGAAAAATCATTTTCCAGAAACAGGGATGCCTCAGGAGGGACAGAAGTAGGACATCTCGAAGCCTCCTACCTGAAAAGGCCCACCGTGCACGCAACGTATGGTGAAGGCTGCCCACCACTCGGGGCACCAGGCCCAGGGGATGCTGAGAAGTGTGCAGAGTGTGATGGAGACGTGGCTGGCCGCCTCCCTGTGACTGAGGGTTTTCAGAAACCAGCTGGGCTTATAGTGAGTGTTCAAGGTTAGCAGAAGGATGGCATCATGGGAAAAGAGAAGGAAGAAAGAGAAAGAAGGAAAAGAAGAAAGAGAAAGAGGGAAGGAGGGAGAGAAGGGAGGGAGGGAAGGAGGGAGAGAAGGAGGGAGGGGAGAAAGAAAGAAGAAAAGGAAGAAGGTAGGAAGGAAAAAAGGGAGGGAGGGAGGAAGGACAAAACATAAATGATTCAAATATTTATCAGTTTCAAAATGGCCGCCATAGGTAGACTCCAAAATGGAAAGGGGTGTTTGGAAAGAAATTACGTAACAAAACACACAAAATGGGCACAGGAAGAGGGGCAAAGGAGGTCTGTGTTAGCACATTTAAGTTTCCGTTTGTGTGTTTTCAGAGCCATGTAGACATAACAGTGTGCGGCGTCTCACCGTGTGACGCAGATGGAGGCCACCCTGACGCTGTGTCCTGGTCACCGTAGAGTTGCCTCCTGTGGGTCTCAGAAGGCAAGTCCAGTCCTACCTTCTACTTTGCTATGCGATCCTGCATCTCTGTCAGTGAGGCAGGAGCACAGCCGTCAGAATTTTCCTCTAATACAGGATCATCCCTAAGAAACCATCCTCTCTCAGAAAATGCCACAGTGACAGCGAATGCTGTCTCCATCGATGCTGCCTGTTGGAAGCTCTCCTCGGTTTGGTAAATAATTCTTGTTCCAAATTCCTTGTGGTGAAAACTCTCCTTTCCATGTCTCAGAGGGCTTGGCGAGTGTTGAGTCCGGCTGGAGCTTGGAGGTTTGCAATGGAGTTAAAACCAGCCGAGTGAGGACCGTTGTGTGACGCGTGGCCTTCGCTGGCACACGGTCCCCTTCTGCGGGAGGATGAAGGAGGCCTCCTCAGGGAAAGTCACTAAGACGGGGAAAAGCCCGAGGGGCAGAAGGCGGGAGGGGACAGGCAAAGTGTCCTAGTATTTATAACAGAAGAAATTATGGAGGAAGGTGCTGGGGACAGGCCGTGAGGTACCCTAGGAGAAAATGGAGTGGAAGGAACCAAGGAAACACTTTGCAGAGAAATCCTGAGCAGGAAATTCAGGGATCTCGGGGTTTGCCCTCATCGGCAGCCCATGGGGTGGATGCCAGCCTCAAAGGTCCCTTCCAGGTCTAAAGTTCTGTGAAGGCATGGGTATCATCAGACTAAGCCCCTGCTGGCACTCCAAACCTCCTCCCATTTATCCCCGGGTATCCACACTCGTTACCCTTTTCTGCATGAACCAAGACACATAAAAGATTGAGAAGCACTGGCTCAGCTAATTAACTTTTTCTGTTAGGATCACAATGACTATCTGTGAACATTAGTGTGCTGATAATTATATTTTAAATTAGACTTTGTTTTTTTTTGTACTGGAGATTGAACTCACAACCTTGTACCTGACAGGCAGGCACTTACACCACTGAGCTAAATCCCCAGCCCTATTTTTTGGGACAGGGTCTCACTATGCAGTTCAGGCTGGCCTTGTGCTCACTTTGTAGCCCAGGCTGGTCTCGAACTCACAAGGATCCTCCTGCCTCAGCCTCCGGAGTGCTGGGATTAAAGGCATGCGCCATCACACCTGGTTTAGACATTCTTTTTTTTGCCTGGTCTTTCTTCTAGTCATAGAATCCATGGTTTTTTAGATGACTTCTTCTTTCCCTGCTGTTAAATCTACATTACTATGTCTGGGGTGGGAACCAGACTCAAGTCTAGCCAATCAGAGTAGGAGCTCCTTATGGCCTCAGTGATTGATTCATGTTGAACACCTGACCAGATCTGGCCAATCAGAGCATAGGCTCTCCCTGGCCTTCTGAGTTGATTGGGGAGTGGGCTCTGAGTTAGGATGGGTCAGGTGAATCCTCCATGTTCTAGTCATTGGCCCAGCTTCCCCTGTGATCCAGACCTAACTAATAAGACTCGGTGCAGGGAGGCCTGTTTGAGTTGTTACCACAGAGACTATTTCCTGTCTCTGGGTTTTCTGGGAGAATGCAGAATCGGCCTCAAGCTCTCAGCATCTGTCTCCCAACTATAAGCCTGCCTGATAAAGGAGTCAACATAAAGGAAAGCTAAGCTCAGAGATGTGAGGCTAATTTTGGACAACACCATTTGGGTGCCTGGGTCCAGCTGTACCTGAAAGTAAGATTTTTCAGCTACCTAGATAATAAATACCTACTTTCCTTCCTCTTCTTCCTTTTTCTTCTTCTTGTTGCTGCTGTTGCTCTTCTTCTTCCTCCTCCTCCTCGTCCTCCTCTTCCTCCTCATCCTCCTCCTCTTCTTCTTCTTCTTCTTCTTCTTCTTCTTCTTCTTCTTCTTCTTCTTCTTCTTCTTCTTCTTTTTGGTAACAGTAATTGAATTTATGGCCCCACACTTGCTAGGCAGGCACCACACCCCTGAGTTACATTCCCAGCCTTCCATTTTCTTATTAGGCCTATTTGACTTGAAAGGATCCTAATGCAATGACATACAGAGAGAACAGCTTGCAAACCAGGCTGTCTCATGTTCCAGGTCCTCAGTTCGGGATGTCACTGTCCATATTCCTGTTGATTCAGTGAATATTGTTTCATCTCCCACCACATCCTGAGTGACACATGGCCCGGTCAGGGGCACTCCTGACAGCAGCCCACTCACCCAGTCAGTGACCAGCCCCCTGCCTGCCAGGTGTCTGATGTTTCAGTCGCCGGATTCTGGTGCCACTGCCCAACTGTGCACACCTCGAGACCCTTGGCTGACAGCTTGGCTCCCTTATTCATCTCCACTCGGACACTGTCTTAAGGACAGGGACAGCAGGACGCCACCCCACCCTTCTCCGTCACTGATTCCAGGCGAGTCGCGAGGTGATTTCTGCAGCACAAACACAACCCCTTTTCTCTCAGATAAGTGTGTGAGAAACTTTGGTTTTCCTGGTTGAGAGCCTGACATACAGCATGTTTCTTACTCTGCCCCGGCAATGGCCACCGAGGAGGCCTTGATTTGATTGGGTGACAGGGTGTGACACAGGCCAGCGCTGTGGAAAGACCGCGGAAGAGCTCTGAGCTCCTCTGACGACTGGCGCCGCCGTGTGTGGTCCGGGAGTCTCCAATTACACAGTCCCCTCTCCCAGATCCTGACAAGTCCCCAGGGGGCAAATGCTTTGTCAAGCTCCCCGGGGATTCCCCGGTGACCCCCCAACCCAGGCTGAGAATCAGAGCCCTGTTGCTGAGTCGTACCCCGAGGCCCTGTTCAGGGAGGCACCTGGTTTCATCCACAGATACTTTTTACCTACCAAGAAGGGACAGCGTCCCGGTGAGGCAAAGTAGTAATATGTTCATTATAAAAGATTGTACAATACTGAAGGCGCAAAGCGGAAACAGCTTCACTTACATCGCACCATTCTGGTGTCCTTGTCACCTGGCCGCCCCCTCCAGGCCTGGGTCTCAGAATCTGCATTTCTATCAGATCCCCTGCTAAACAGTCCCACCATTGCATTTGGGTGGATTTCCTTGTACAAACTTTGTACTCCTATGAAAGTTAGGGTTCAAACTGAGCAATCAGCCCCGCGATTGCCAACATTTAAAATGATTTTGGCGTTAAGTTTCAGTTTGGCTACTGCACACTAAGTGCCATCGCTCTGCTGGCAGCATGAGTGTCTCGCTGGAGGCCCAGTTTGTCCCTTCTCTCTGGGGACAGTGGATGCAGGGGCAGCGCAGGAAGGGTTAATGTCTACCAGGGGCTCTGATAATACCGGCTAAAGACCCACGGCTACTGCAGGCAAAGCTGAGATCTTACAGTGTTTGCCGTGCGTTTGCTTCATGTTGAAAGATGGACTGAATGGAGATTTCTTTTTGTTTGCACGTATTTGTGTGCGTGCACGTGTGTGTGTGTGTGTGTGTGTTCCCGCCGTCTCCGTGTGTGGCCTCCTCTGGGTGAATGTACAATGTTCCCACTGCTGCTTATCCTGAAGGCTTTCCAAGCCTCCCTCCCGCCACCACCGACAGACAGCTGGGGAAAACATCTCTCCAAAGAGAGGAGCAGGAGGAGGTTTCTGGGCGGCTCCTATTCAGGGAAGGTGAGGGAGCTCTGCTGTGCAAGGTCTCTTTTACAGCCCCTCCTTCTTTCTACAATAGCCTCACTTTGGAAGGTGCCCAAAACGCTGTCTGGAGGGTCCCCGGCTTCTCCAACAGAGCTGGGAACCAGAGGTGGCTGCTGCAGCTGGTGGGAGGAGCTGGGGCTCAGGGCCCCTGGAGTGCTGGGGGCTGGGAGACAGGTGGGGAGGAGTAGGGTGGAGGTGACCCTGTGCTGCCAGCTGAAGGCTTGGGTTGGACACTGGGCCGCAACAGGGGTGCAATGAGAGTGGCATTAATGTCCACTTCCCCTGGGGTCTGTCACCTCACCTAGCTTCTCCTCCACAAGAGTAACTCTCAGCTGAGGGTGGGCACGCAGAGCTATAATCTCAGAACTTGGGGAGGCTCAGGCAGGAGAATTACAAGTTGGAGTTCCTGTCTTAAAATTAAAAATAAAAGAAAAAGAACTGGGGATGTAACTCAGTGTAAAGGCCCTGGGTTTAATTCTCAGCATGAGAGAGAGAAAGAGAGAGAGAGAGAGGGAGAGACATAATATACCACCACCCCCATTCCCAGTCCAGAAGCTGTTCCCAGCCCTCTCTCTTATATCTTTGCCCCATGACCTGCCCTGGCCTCGTGTTCTGAGCCTAGCTTCTTTTATTACTTTTTAAGAGGAATCTGTGGTTTTATGAGTGTTGTTTGGCCAGCCAAGCTTGCACTGGGCCTTGGTTTCTGTGCTTACGGCCCAGTCAGCTCAGGGACCCAGCCAGCCTAAGCCGAACAGCTGCTCCCAGAAACAGCCCTGGACGTGTCTGCTCGCCACCCTGTCCTCTCCGCACTGAGCTCCGATTCCTTTTCTCTCTCAGTGGATTCACTGTGGCTGTACACTTCCCCTCAGGTTTCAGGATAGCCCAACATCCGGATAATCCTCACTAATGGCCTTTGCGTGAATCCTCCAGCAGGTGGACAGCTGCAAGGGCTGCAGTGCTATCCTGTCCTCCTTCTCCCACCCTCAAACCCCCAAATCCTCTGGTCCAGGAAGAAAGAAAGACCAAGAACAAAAACTCCCTGTTTACACATGGTACATTTTCAACTAAAAAGTGCAGAGCCCAGCAGAGTGGGCTCCGGGTCCAACCTGTTTGAGCACAGAGGACAGGATAGAAGGGACAGGGTGTGGTATGTGATTTGGGCATCCTGTGGGTGCCAGTTTCTGTGACCTTGATCTCAGCTCATCCTGTTTGAGGCCTGGCACAGTCACAGTCCTTCTCTTTGCTGAGTTGGGCACCTCGAGTTCTCAGGCCCAGGACAGTTTTTCAGGCGTGAATGTCGGCCAGCTTCTGACGTTGCTAGAAAAATGTAGGCAGCTTGGCCACCTAAGTCAAAGCCATCGGTGGCATTTTTCCCGGCCTCAGCTGAATTCAAACCACGAAACTCTTGTGTGTGTGGTTTTTCTGTTTTGTTTTGTTTTGCCTTTTTAAAGCATTTCAAGGTTTTAAGGGCCAGGAGTGTAAGTCACGCTGGGACTCTTCCCTAGCATGCCAGAGACCCTGGGTTCAAGACCCAGAAACCCCCCACCACTCACTATTTTTAAATCTAGCATTATTTGTTTTTCCCTAACCTAGCATAATTTCTTCATATCTTGCTTTGGGTAAGAGAACAACGGGTAAGGGATGAAAGAAAGGTAACATGCTAACCAAGAAGAGTACAAGACAGCAAGAAAGTAAAAATATCGTGTTCAGGATCCTATTCAGCGACTTCCAGGAGAGCCACAGTGTGTCTGAGCCTCAGTTTCTTCCTCCAGAGAACGGAAAGGGTCGTATTATACACCCAACAGATGGTTTTGAGAATCAAATGCATTAATGTTTGTAAAACAGATATTTACCATAAAGGGCTACACACACGTGAATCATTGTGCTTTTATAAATGATTTTCAGGCCGGGCATGGTGGCGCACGCCTTTAATCCCAGCACTCGGGAGGCTGAGGTAGGTGGAGCGCTGTGAGTTCCAGGCCTGCTTGGACTACAATGCGAGCACAAGGCCAGCCTGAGCTACGTAGTGCGACCCTGCCTCAAAAAACTAGGGCTGGGAGTTTGGTTCAGTGGCTTAAGCGCCTGTCTGGCAGGAGTGAGGCTGTGAGTTCAATCCCCAGTGCCGCAATATAAATAAATAAACAAATAAATAAATAAATGATTTTCAGGAAGTACCAAGAGCTTCTGGATGTCCAGCTGTGCAGAAATCTGGGTATTTGGACCATTTGTTCTCAGATGGCCAGCGGTGGTCCCAGCATGCTCAGCCTTGAGATCCCTGCTTGTTTCTTGTGGGACTCAGGCTTTGGGGGTACATGTCAGTGCAGCAAATAAGGACATCAGAAGCTGCGGCAAACCCGTTCTTCACTCCCTGTGTTTTGTCTTAAGCCCCCAGGTACCTCCAGGATCAGAGACGTAGACAGCATCCTAGCCACCCTGGCCCTGCGTTGGGCAAGTCGTTTCATTTTTCCAAACCCAGTTTCTTCATCTGTAGAATGCCTATGAGATGCAGTTCATAGAACAGTGAGATTAAAAGACAACCCCAGCAAATTGCTTAGTAGTGAGGTATCTTGCACGTGGGCTCAATGATTGAATGACGATGATGATAACTGTTTTTAAGAATTTGAGGGAGAAGATTCCCATTAACTAGTTCGTTTGCATTGAGTGGTGGGCTTTCTATTGGTCGGGCATCCTGTCGACAAGCATTTACTGAATACCTTCCATAAGTCTGTAGGAGACCAGGCTGTTCCAACCCAAAAGAGGAAGGACTGCAGAGCTGAAGGCAATTAAGAAGAAGCAGATGTCAGCCGGCTCTCCTCTCCGCCCTCCCTTTATGGGTCTGAAAGCAACCCTGAGATTTACAAAGACAAAAGGTATCCTCCACCACCTCCACCCCAGGAGAACAAAGGGAAACCTCCGTGTCCAGCTGGGGACTCTCATTAGCCTGGAGGTTGGAAGAGAAATCTACATTAATGGCTCTACTGAGGAGGCTTTCTTCGCCTTTCCCCACAAGTTACCACCCAAGAGTCTCCAAGTCCTTTTCCTTTGTCTTGTCACTTCTCTAAAAATTAACTGTTCTTTTCTTTCCTCGGTGCTGAGAATGGAACCCCGGGCCTCGGAAACCTTAGACAAGCACTCACCACTGGGCTTCCCGTCCAGCCCGACTGCTCTTTTGTGAAGCTCCTAGATAAATACGTGGGTATGCAAAGCCTCTTCCTTGAGAACTGTTCCTTTTCTGTTGTCTCAACTGTAGACATGAAATACATGTTAGTAAATTATTCCCCCGGCCCCTGTTAATCTGCCTTTTAAAAAATACAGGTCTATTCTAACTAAGAACCTAGTAGGAGGTCTTTTTTCTCCACAAATCCACAAACCCCTTTTGGTTCTCTTTAATGAAGAGCTACCAGCCTGACCAGACACCACCACCCACGCTCCTAGGACAGAGAGCTCTAATTTCAAGGCACTAAGGAAAAGGAGCACAGGGCAAATCAGGACATGGTTGAGGGTAAATGGAGGAGGAGTTCAGCCAGGTGCTAAGGATGTGGCAGATGGAGCTGGAGGTAATCTCTGGTAATCACCATGGGGAGGCTTTCCGATACAGGGCAGACTGCAATAGCTAAGAGACTCCAAAGTGGTGGCCGAACCAAGACAGACCCTATCTAAAACAAAAGGACCCCGTCCTCAGACTCAAGGATAGGGTCTCTGGCACAGTGGCAGCTGGGTGGCTCCCTCATCTTGTCATTCCAGCTTTCCAAGTGTGGCTCCCTGATGGAATGATGGCCCAGTATTCCAGCCAGCAGGAAGAAAGAAAGAGTAAAGGAAGAAAAAGAAACAATGGTGTCAATAATACTGTATTTGCAAACAGAAGTAGCAGAGAAACCAACATAGTGATTGATGTACTTTGTGTTTTCTACAGGGTTAGGCGTCGTACCCAAGCTGGAGGCATGCCGCAGGGACTCATGCACGCGCGCGGCAGGGAAGCCCCCTGCTGATGAGCTGCGCCCCAGCTCTTAGTGATGCACCTTACTGATTTGCTCATTTCTGTCACTGTCGCAGTGCTAGGGCTTGAACCCAGGACATCCCATGTGCTCTACCACTGAGCTACATTCCCAGCCCAGTGATGCATCTTTACTGACAGGAAGAACTGAGAAGTTAAAAGTGAACAAGAACAGCAACAACAACAAAGGATAAATGGAGAAGTAATCATGGAAGCACATTGTTTAGAGATGTGGAAATAACCTGGTGGAAGCTTTGGAAGGTTTGCCTCTGGGGAGCTCACTGGGACTGGGGAGGCATTTGGGCAGTGGTGGCGAACCCCTGGCACATAGCATGCCGTAGTAGCAGGCCGTTTGTATCACTGAACGCTCTAAAAGTTCGCCATCACTGCATGTGGGTTTATTACTTTGCCTTAGATGCCCTCTATCATCTCCTTGTCATCCCGTCCCCTTCCCCAACCTGTCTGTGCTGGAACCCAGGGTCTCATGCAGGCCAGGCAAGTGCTGTAACACTGAGCTGCCTCCCGGCCCCATGATAAGCAGCAGTACTGTTTAGTTTTTAAGTCTCTCACATTAGTTAGAATTAGGCCTAGCTGCAAATGACAGAGTGCCCACAATAACACCTTAAACAGAGAAGATGTTCATTTTACTCTTGTAAATCTAGTGCAGGGGCTCAGCAGTCCAGAACTACTGCATGTGTGTGTGAAGGTCTTGCTTTATAGACTTCTTGCTGCTCCGGGCTTCCTCCAGCTCATAGACCCATAATGCCACCATGGGGCTGTGGCCCTCATCCTTTTGGTCCAGGATGGTGATGCCTGTGTTCTAGGCAGCAGAGTGGAGGAAGGGATGCTGGAGAAGGCGAAGTGGGCATAGCCTCCTGCATGCCATGTCTTGGAAAAGAGGCCTGGAAATTGTCACATGGTACTTCCTTTTACATTTCACTGGTCAGAACTTAGCCACAGGGATCTATCCTCCTGCGAAAGCACCTGGGAAATGTTGTGTTTATTTTGTTGTACTAGGGATTGAATTCAGGACCCTTGCACTGAACCACATCCCTAGCCCTTTTTTATTTTTTATTTTGAGACAGGGTCTCCTGAAGTCACTAAGTAACCCAGCTGGGCGCACATTTGTGATCCTCTTGTCTGAGCCTCCCAAAGTGCTGGGATTACAGGGATGGGCCACCTGTATGCAGGCTTGTACAGAATTTCTATTCACAAATTTAAAAGTTCTATCAATATAGAAAAAGTGAAGAATAAATAGTGTAGGGTAATTAGCCATCTTCCCCTTGATATAAATAACCACAAAAAGCACATGCATTGTCAAGAGGGATATGTTTTTATAAGAAAACATTAAAAATAGAATAGATTGATGAAAGGAAAACAGAATGGACAAAGAAATTTATGGTAAAGCAAATGTAGCAAAATGATCATTGTAAAATCTAGGTAATAGCTCATGTATAATTTTTAACTTCCACTCTCTATATGAAAACTTTTATGACAAAATGTTGGGATGAAGCAAAATTAGAGAGTAAAAATAACCCCAAGTTTTTTAAAATTCATAGCCTGTCTGTCCCAAGAACTTGGCTTTGCCCATCTCTCTGCTCAAGTCCTCAAATTTTACCCAGAATGCCTCAATTCTTCACAATCTGACTTATCTCTTACTCTAAACACCCACACCCCCTCCATATTTTTGCCTTAATAATTTTTGGCTTCCATTTGGGTCTCTACCTGGGTCTTGATGCATGGCTCTGGCGCCCTGGGCTTGGCGTTCCCTGCATAGATAGCTGATTATGAGTAAGAGGCCTCATCCTCACAGCCTGGTGGACTGACTGTCTGGGAAGGCGCGCCTCTCCCTCCCCTCATCTGAGGAATTGAGTACTATTTTCCGGTCCTTCCTTCCTCCCCTCCCTTCCTTTCTTCCTAGTTTTATGCCA
>RJWM01025049.1:0-29639 GCA_004363535.1 Dasyprocta punctata | reverse complement strand
TCTTTACACAGAGATCTTTTTTTTTTTTGAGAACTTCATGTACATATAACTTATCTAATTTAACACAGTTTTTTTGAGGTTCAAAATGCTGAAACATTTATCAGCAGCCAACTCTTTTTAAAATTTTATTTATATTTTAAAGAGAAAACAGAAAAATCAAGAAGTAAACAAACAAAAAAAACAAAAAAGAAAACAAAACAACAGAAGCAAAATGACAACGACAACAACAAAAATAATTCCTGTGCAGGTTTCAGAACAAGATGATAGGAATTTAACAATGGTTGTTATGTTGCATATGGTTATCTTCAAAATAGTCATTTAGGTTACCAATACAGGAATAAAACAAAATAGTAAAATGGAGCAAAACTTTGAATTTCAAAAGCAAAACAGGAAATCCCCCACTGTTGCTTTAATGCATATTGTTATCCTCCAAATGGATGCTCAGACTACCAGCCTTAGGCCTGCAAAACCAATCAAACAATACAAGCATTAAGTTATTTTTGTTTTTACTTCAGTTGCTATCAGCTCAGCCTAGCTTCTTCCAAATCAGCCAGTTGCTTAGGAGAGTGGGGGTGGGTATTGTTCTTCTTGTCTCCCAGCCCACACACCGGCTGACTCATGGGAAGGGACGGTTTGGCTTCTTGATTTTCTTCCTGTTCCCAATGACTGCCCCTGGCTCATGGGAAGGCATGGTTTTAGCTGACTCCTTTTAACTGATGTGTGACTATGTCATATTTTGTTTATTAATTCAGCAATTGATGGACATCTAGATTGTTTCCTGATTTTTGGTATTGTGCATAATAATGTTAAGAATATTCATGTCTTGGCACGAAAGTATGTTTTCATTTCTTTGAGGTAGATGATACCCAGAAGTAGAGTTGCTGGTAATTTAAGATTTAATTTTTTTAAAAATCAAGCTTTTCCAAACTGCCAGTACCATATGATATTTCTATAATTCCAGTTGCACTAGCTCTTTGTCAACACTTTGGCTTTGGTCTTTTAATTATTTGGTAGACAATAATATCATACCCTAGTTCCTTTGTGAGGCTCATCATCTAATCAAGTAGATAGTTAAGCTTACTCATCATACCTCAAAGATCTTAAAATTAATAGAGGAAGTTAACATCGTATTGATTGAATTACAAGATTGTAATTCAGTAGACTTTGTCAGATAGCTTTTTAAATAATCATGAAAGAAGGGACACTTGATAGTGTTATACTCAGACAGTCATCGAGAAGGTTTCCCGGGTCTCCCTCTTGGCGCTATCCACTCTGTCCTGTCATAATAAGAAACATGGGCTATGTATTACATTAGAATTTTAAATATTCACCATTGCCATTAGTATTGAAAAATAGTTTTAATCATAAAACACTGTTCAGTGAGAGAAGATAATGTAATATGACAACCGCAGTAACAATTATTATATACCTTGGGCAGCCAAGAAACAGAAAGGCTGAATGTTTAGGGCTCCACAGGAGACAAGCAGCAGACAAGTCGCATGACAGAGGGAAGCTCATCCCTTGCTCTTTCCAAGCCTGTGGCCTCCCGGCCCTGTCCAGTTCTATTCAAAACCTCATTAAAATGCTTTCCTGAAATCATACCTGGCTTTCGCAGAAATGCCTTTCCTTTCATACTCTTTTTGTTTGTTTGTTTTGTTGTTGTTGCTTATGTACACAGTTATCTTTTAATTCTTTATGGTATAGTTAGCTGGTGCTTTAATTGTTGTTAACCTTTGGTGCTTTGCAGGACAAACACTGTGAAACACTAACTTGCTAACTTACTGGTTCCTGATGACCAGCAAATTGGAACTGATTCAGAGTCCAGATCATGTTTTAACAGAATTTAAGCAATAATTAAAATAAGAGCCCTAGTCATTACTCAATTGAAAAGGGAAGAAATCACTGGGACAAGTAGGATTTGGGCTGAGCCTCAAAGGGTAGTTAGGACTCATCTAAAGAAAAATGATTAGAGAAAAGCATATCTGCGAAGGAAGCTGGATGAAGGGAAACTGTCTTCTCCTACAACACAACTCTACCACCACTTTGGCCGGCACAGGTGGAATTGGACCTCGTGGCAGTGGTGTATGTGGTTGTTCCTAAAAGTTTTCTAATGAAAATGCAGGCTATTCCTATGTTCACTGTTACTCTACTGAAAAGGTAATCTGGCTGTTGTTCTTGGCAGTATCTTCTTTGTAGGACTACCTTGAAAGCATTTTTTACTTTTGCATTTGATACCATAGCCATGAGTTTAACTATTGATGCTGAAAGGGTGTCAAGTGATCGATGAGAGGAAAAAGCTGATGATCCAGAGATCTATAAGAAAACGTCATGAAGCGTGAGAACAAGGTATTGAATAATGTGCCCAGTTAAGGGGGATTAGTAAATGCTGAGAAAGTTTGAAGTCTTCTTAATCAAGGATAAATTTGAGGGTGTTAGAACTGTTTACAGAAAACAGGAAGTCAGACTTGGCAGAAGTAGTTAGGGCCAGAGTTATGATTTCATACCATGTCGTGTTGAGACTGAGCTGACAGCTGTTTATCCCAGAAGAAGTCACTGAAGCCTAGAATGTCAGAGCTGAGAAGAACATTAGAGATCACGTAATCCTCTTTTCATTTCACAAAAGAGCTGAGTCTTAGCGAAAATTTTTGATTCGATGGTTTATATTACCAGGATCACAAAGTGCAGGCCTGGAGTGAAAGTCATATGCGTTGTTATTGTAGAGAAGATGCCTAGAGATCTGACATCTTTAAAATGTGGCTCTCATCACAGGTTATATCCCATCTTGGTGTGAAAATAAGTCATTCAGATTTTTCTGTATTTCTCATTTTCTTTGGACAGTTTGAGAGGTGATGGCACTCTCATAAGACCATCAAATACGTACTTCCTATTTTAATTTTGAGAAACAAATTAATAACCTATGTGGGGGAAAATGTGCCACCTCATATGTTGTGGGAAGAGTTTAGAAGTAGAAAGTTAGAGGGAACTTTAGTATGAGACATACTTTTTGGATACATGCTTTCTCAGTCAAGTCTCTGAGTATACCCAGGAGAAGTGAACTGATAGTAGTTCAAGCTCTGAGGACAGCTTGAACAGGAGACAGGAAAAAGACTTGAAGGAAATCATAAGCAAGAACTTGGCACTGCTTTGGTTATCTGTGAGCTGGTCCTGCCTGCCCCTCTCCTTTTGTCCTGCAGCACAGGGCTAGTGTGGGCAGGAACCAGCAGCAGGGTCAGTTTTAACGATGACAGCTTTGCTTTTCAGAAGTATTCGTGACTATAAATTTTCTTGATGGAGACAGATTAGTGGGGAAAACTTTTCTTTTTTTGCCAGAGAATTGTGCCAGTTTCCATGATGAACAGTAGATTGGTAGAGTGTTGATTTTAGGTAACCATGTGTGATGTTATTTAAGAATTGCAAACTCTTTTAAGTGTCACTTAATACGTGGTTGTCTCTGACATTACCTTCTAAATGCCTTCAGTTAAACTCTAAAGATGGTAAACCTATGGGCAGCATTAAGCTTTTCTACTCACAGGGACTTCTAGGGTTGATTTAGACCTGGAATAGGTCTTTCCTGCTGCTCCTTTGCTGTTCGTACGTTTGGAATATTACAGATGGTTGGTGTTATTGAAGGCTTCTGATTCCCCATCACTTATCTATCCCAACCAGCAGCTTGTAAAATCCGCAGAGTTAATCACCAGATGGATTTGAACTCAGTTCCATCTGATTGAAAGGCCCAGTTCTTAACACTAGTTCTTAACAGTAGGGTGCGCTGCTTCCCAGATGCAGGATCATAGATGGGAGGCTAAGACTTAACCCTTCAGGGACTTGCTATTGCACTTTACATGGAGCTGCCGATTATTACCTCAGTTCCTGCTCCAGATTTAATTCCAAACCTAAAACATTCAGTCTTCTCTAGCAAGATTATGAGTGTGTCAGAAAACAGTCAAGACTTACCTGGCAGGAACTCACCCAAAACCAATTAAAATTAAGTCGTAGAAAAATGGATTGGCTAAATATTGAACATCTTACTATTTCATGAATCAATTAATGTAGCAGAACTGATTGGTGTGACACATGTAGTAATTAATGCAAAAGAAGTTTTAAAAAATTGTCGATCTATTAGGAGAAGTAAATCAAACTGCAGATGGAAGAAAGCATGAAAGTACAACTGCTTGTTGCACAGTTTTGTTTTCAAATGCACGCTTTGGTTTTTTTCGGAACTGAAGTTTACTGGCAGGTGTTGAATAACTACACTTCTTGTTGCTTCCTGTATCTCCCTGAAGATTTCTAGCACAATACTGGTAGCTTGTTGAAAATATTGGCAAATAAGCCCATCCGGTTATAATTTCAAATTTACCTAAATTGTTAAGCAATATTCTCACACAATACTTTGAGCAAGGGATAGTACATTTGGTTTCCTAGAAAGTATTGAAGTTTATGCATATTATAGAAAAACTACTGGCATCAATTTGCCATCTTTAATAAGAAAATCTATGTCCTGTAAGTCAGGCATTCATTAACACAAAAACATTCCAGCAAAACAAAATCATAAAATTTGTACAGCAAATGACAAGTTTTATATATAGATATATTCGTTGATCTTTTATTTCCTTCTGTATTACTATACATCTTGCTATGTTTGGAGTAACTTATGACTGGAGAAATATATGGGCATATTATTTTAATGATTTGGTAAACCCTTGTTACTTTTGGGATTCATAAAACATCTATGGAAATCCTTAAGTACAGTGATACATTGCTTAGGTCCACATGTGAAGTTGTTAGTGGAAGCTTTATGTGTCATTGGAGGGCAGTATATGGCTTTTTCTATTTCAGGGATGAAGTATAACGCAAAAACAAATTTGAGAAGACAGTCAAGTGCTGAGATTTTCAAATCTACAGACTTTTTCTTATGAAAAGATTGGTTGCAAGGAAAATATTTTGTGCATGTAACCCAGAGGGTATCTAACAAGCTTTCTTCAATGCTAGTATTTCCAGGATAAATCCTTTCTGAATACATGCACATGAATACACACATCAACACATCCCTGCAAATTAAACACTTATTTTATATAGCTCATGTTTAGTAAGTGCAATTCACATTTTGCATTTCCCTGATGAGAGAGATTTAAAAAAAATTCATTGAAATCAACATGTGGAAAAGGCTTGTTTTTAATTGCTGTGGACCCTTTGAGTCATAAAATCACTCAGAGCAACTTGTGATCTTTACATAAGAGAGAGAAGACATTTCTTTAAGGTTTTAAATTGTCATTTAAGATGCATGTATTAATACAGAAAAGCAATCTTCATAGAGCTTGCAGCTTTGTGAGGAAATTTATTAACCTTCTCGCAGTAGGAAGAGGAGGATTTGCAGTGCCTAACACTATCTTTGGAAGGGCAAGATATTTTTCATTGAGACAATTTTCATAAACGAATAAGCAGTATTCAATAAGGTAAGGAAATAAGCACAATAATTCAAACATAGAAATCAATTAATCTTTCATAGAATTTTTTAAACAAATACTAGATTGTTTTCCCTTAAAGATTATCAGTGTGGCCAGATGTGGTAATACACACTTATAATACCAGAACTTCAGTGGAAGGCTAAAGCAGGAGGATTTCAAGCTTGACCCTAGCCTGGGCAGCTTAGTGAGACCCTGTGCACAAAATAAAAAAATAAAAAAGGGTTGAGAAGTAGCTCAGTGTGAAGATCTTGGTTCCATCCTCCTTATCACTAGGAAAACAAACACACCACATAAAACAAAGCAAAACACGAAACCACACCAGATAACCAGTGTCTTCCACTTATAAAAAAAAAATCAAAAAAAGCAAAACAACAACAAAAAAAAAACCCCATGAAATTCTCAAATTTTTTGGCCATCATTAACCTCATTTTGTTATGTGACACCATTTGCTGCTACAACTGAAAAATTTCTCTTTCTTTAGATGTTGTTGATTTTTGAGACTTCTCTTTGTGCTCTCTTCTTTCTTTGTTTCTCCAGAGTTTTCAGGGTTGCCAGATAATATACAGGATGATCAGTTAATCTTGAATTTCAGATAAGCAATGAATACATTATTTTTTAATATAAGGATAAGGATTTAACTAGACATACGGTATTTTTATTGTCTCTCTACCATTTTGAAGTCCTTCCACATCTCTGTGGTAGTCTTCTCTTTCTGATTTCTTTGGGCATCTTAGAAATGACTTCAACCCTCTTTCTTTACTCATGAGAGTTCATCTACCCTTGGAACCAGCTGTCAGCTCTTTATGATTTCCCAGTCCACATCTCGACCTGGACTCTTTCAGCCCCATAGTAGATAGCCTAGCATAATTCTAACTGAATGTGCTGCTATTCTTTCCAAGTTAACATCAAACCAAACTCTACTTTGAATACCCTGAACTGAATATGCTCTCAGGGTTAATATTGTTTTCATTGACTCTCAGGTTATCTGTACCTGGGGGTTAAGTTATCTCTTTCTTTTTCTTCATAAGAAATCTATCAAAATGTTTGTCGAATTTTTATCAAAATGACAGCTTCTGCCGGGCGTGGTGGCGCATGCCTTTAATCCCAGCACTCGGGAGGCTAAGGTAGGGGGAGCGTTGTGAGTTCAAGGCCAGCCTGGGCTACAACGCGAGCGCAAGCCCGGCCTGAACTCCACAGTGCGACCCTGCCTCAAAAAACCAGGGCCGGGAGTTTGGCTCAGCCCCTTACGCACCTGTCAGGCAGGTGCAAGGTTGTGAGTTCAATCCCCGGTGGCCCCCCCTGCCAAAAAATGACAGCTTCTTTGATCACAGTGGTCACCATTTCATGTCTTTCCTTTTTAGGTTGATTGCTATTCTCTTTCTCACACACTGTACTCAACCCGCGCAGCCTTAGAGTCTCTCTCTGCCAGTCCAGTTCACCTTTAGGAATTGTCTTTCTCTTCCACACCCCGAATCGTGTACCTTGCACTTGCCACCTCCCTCAGATTTTCAGCAACTTATTCTCATCTTTTTAAATGCAGAGAAATATCCCATGGACGATACCTGTGGGTCCTCACTCTCTCTGGCCAATGCTCTCCTTGAAAGCTTAGGTTCATGAATATATGAACCATATTTATACACTATGAAACATGTTTGCTGAAAGGGGCAGATGCAGAAAAGCACATAAAATTGTGCAGAAAGTGGGCAAAACTAATCTCTGGGATTAAAAATCAGGATAATGGTAATGCAGGGAAGGAATAGTATTTAGAAACTGATATGAAAGAGCTTCTAGAATGCTAAGAATCTTGTATTGCTTGATCTGGATGCAGTTCATGAGGATGCATAAGCTTTTGCTGGCTGCTTATCATTTGTGCGACTTTATATGTGTGTGAAACACAGATAAAATGTTGTTAAAACTTAGCACTTTGCTTGGTAAAATGAGCTAATCATGTTACTCTTTTTCGGGAGTTCGATTCTTGAGGGAATAGAAAGAGAACTCATAAACTTTTCCCCCTTCATTCACCCTCTTCCTGGTGACTTTGGGGAGAACATAGAGGTCATTCAGCCCATCTATTACTTAGAATATTATATATTAATGATCAAAACTCATATTCAGAGTCTTAAAATTTTGTCTTGATAGAACCAAGCTATCAGATTATTTTTCCTTTAGTCTTATTAATTCTACCCCAAGTGAATACTTTAACTCTTTATCATTGGAAACATTTAAAGAAGATTTGCTGATCGCAATTTGCCTTTGGTATGTAAATGTAACAATGATCAGAGTAATTCAAAAAATTATCTCCCATTGAATATATCAGATAAATAGGAGCTGAAGATTGAGGGACAGGGAACAATTCTTAATTCAATTATCTATTTTCTTTGACTGGGACAATTTAGTGATGATGAGACCCTTTCTCAAAATAAGGAGTAAATAAGGGATGGGGATGTAGCTCCAGGCAAAGGCCCTGGTTTAATCCCCAGCAAAACTAACCAACAGCTTTGCAGTCATGTGTTTATAAATGGTGCAAAATCTTTCATAAGTTCAAAGGAAACCTAAAGTAAGTAAAGATTCTTATGAGATGGAGTTTGTCAGGGGAGGCATGGCTTAAAGATACTGGTGTGCCTAGAGCTGAGTTTTGGAAAATTAAAGCATAGTGGTGCTACAGAGTGCTATTCTATGAGGACCATAATAAGTGGGAACTTAACTTCCTGCCTTGTGTGCATGATGTCATCAGGTCCCCACAACTGCCCTGTGGGCTCCTTTCATTGTGCTTCTTAGGGATGAGGGAAAGCACGTCACTTGCCCAGAGCAACAGAGCTAATGAAAGAGTAGGGCAGGCGTCTGTCTCCAGAGCCTCTGTAACCATCTGCATGCACATTCGAGGGGTGCAGACGGTGTTGGTAGGTGAGACTGCCCAAGTGGTTTGGAGACAGATTGCTCTCGGGGTAACTGTGAGCCAGCCATTTGGAAGATCAGTGATTCTTTCTCTGGTTTCTTAAATCCAAATAGATTTAATAGTAACTACTAAAAATAGCTTTGTGTATCACAGAGAGTACACTTTTGGGCGGAGGGCTGGTTTCAAGCCTCTGGTACTTGATAGCTGCTGTGTGGCTGTGGCCAAGTTCTTCAGCAAAGCTAGATGTCAGGCCATCTTCCATTTGTGTCTCCTGTGATCGGCCTGCTCTAATCCAGTGGGTTCACGAAGTTGTGAAGAGCTACAGAATAAGTTATTTTTTTTCTGTCTGCAAGAGCTTGAGTCAGGGTCCCCGAGACCCATGCCACATTCATTACTTATCAAGAGAAACCTAAACCGCAAAAATCAGAATAGCTCTGAGCCATCAAAGCAGAAGGTAGATGTGCAGCCCAGCCGTGCTGCACTGACTTTTGGGTGACATTCTAGAGTAGGCTCACAAAATAAAAATTTCATGGGATCCAAATAACACCAAACACTTCCTTAACTGACCAATAAAATACAATATTTAAAGTTCAAAAAACCAAAATAAGTTATTTTTGTAATAGTCCAAACAGTACACATAATTGTAAGGGTGTGGTACTGATGGTTTCCTACCGATGACAATAATGTTTGTTAAAGTAATAAAAAAAAGTCGACATCAGTTGCTTAGCCAGATAGCCAGCCACGAGGATCAAATTACTCTTTGTTGGCAATACTTCAAATATTTGCTGATTAAGTTGTGTTGGTGGATTTACAGTTTATGTCCTTCTGGGCTCAAACAAGCAATTAAATTCTCCTCAGGAAATCGCGAAAGGTTACCTTTGGTTGTGGTGCCCATGCTGCCACAATTTTGGCTTCTGCTCAGGATTCATGGTACATTAGCATCTGAATCGCGGGAGGCCTGTGCATCAGGAAGACACTTAGCAGCGCTCAGGTCCACAGCTCGTGTGGCCTTTGTCTCACAGTGTAGCTGGGAGATCCAGGCTGTGATTGTTGCCAGCCGTGTTCTCTGGTGGTGTCTGGGTGTAAGTCAGCATCTGACTTGGGCTGGAACTTAATAGTTTCATGGAGGATCCTCCAGTTTCACAATCAAGATTTGTAAAAGGCCCCAAGATGCCCTCCAGGAAAACTTAGCTGTAGGTGGAAAGATAATGGGCTCCTTGTCATCATTCACAAGGCCTGTCTTTAAGTAAAATGCCCATGGAAACCACTAACACCATACTATAATTATTTCTAAAACTTAAATTCAAATACTCTTAGAGGGACATCTTCAGAGCTAGGAAATGTTTCCTTCATTCTCACAGTGAGTAGCCTTTGCCCTTGCCCGCTTTCCTGTGTTATAAGTAATAGAAATATTATGTGTATGCAAACTATTATCATGGCAGTGATTATTTTAGGTTAAAAACTTTTAAAAATACTTTTTAAGAAGATACTGTGTTGCAAATTAGAAAATGTAATTCTTGCATGTTTTTCTGGTAGGATGAACCTGCATTTGTGAATTATTTTTCATGAGCTGTTCTGCAAAGATGACTACCCGTGACTGACATAATTTGTGTATTATAAGTGTATTTATCATTGTTCAGAAATTTTATTACTCATGATTTAGAAATGATTCTTTCAGAGTGTGTCAATGTAGAAGTGACTACACAAAGTGTGCTGGTAGTGTCTCTGTTAATCAAAAGTCTTAGCAGGTTAGTTTTTTAAAGACTTGATTAGTCATATGGATAGAAATTCAACAAATTGCTTTTGCAATTATAGCTGTCTTAGAAAAATTCCTGCCAGAGATACTGCGCAAGTATGCCAATTAATTCCAGCTGTTGGAATGAATTACGTGTGAATGTCTATGAATTTAATCTCCGGTAAGGTAGGAGAAAGCTTTAAAAGTTATAATTAGCAACCACAAAACTTGTAGGCAGTTAGCTCATTCCAGTTGGTTGAGTTCTTGAATGAAGCATTCCTTTCTTCATTTCATTCTTTGGGAACTGACTGTTCCGACGCTTGCTTCGGCCTTCTCTGTGGGATGCCAGTTGTACTAGACAGTTCACACTGAGGGAGTTGTTTTTTTTTTAATTTCTAATTTTAAAACTTTAATTCTTTCTAATTTTTTTCTTAAAGTTGCAGATTCAGTTGCATGTGTTTTAAAATTAGTTATTAGGCTAGCTTTAAGTACAAAGAAAAATTTAATGAGAAGTCCAGGACTCCATCAACTCTTCTAACGGGTTTCCAAGTGATGTTAAATTTGGTGACAGAGCACATGTTACCAGTGCAGGAACTGTACACGGGAACAAGCAGAATTTCCAAATGAAATGTTGCTACTTCAAAGCAGAGAATTGTGTAGTACAACCTTTGAATTTCAGAAAGGTATAACATTGGCCTTATATATGGCCAAAAAAAAAAAAAAAAAAAAAAGCAAACTGGTGCTGCTGATGTCAACATTGTACCATTATGAAAATATTGTTAGGGAAACCTCAACAAAACAGAAACCTGAGATGGGAACTTTCAACAACAAAACCAAATGTGGACTAGATGTTGATGAGTGATCAGCAACTGTGATGTCTCTTGAAACACACAGCATTGGCCAGTGGTTGTGTTACACTCAATCCTAAACATGTGTACCATAAATAGTTTGATAGTTTACAAAGAAAATACCAAGTGCAAAGTATCACAGAGAAATTTTCTCAGAGGGTTTGGACTGGCACTCATAAGAGATCATTTACAGTGGAGGAAAAAACCAAAATGTTTCTGCCCAGGAAACTACACAAAAAAACTGTGGAGCAGCCTGGTGAGCTGAGAGGGGAAGAGGCAGGTGCATCATCGCGAAGACCTGCTACGACAACAGGGAAACACAAGAGATGTCAACTGTGCCCAACAAGAAAGTATAGAAAAACAAAACATATGTGCTGTCAGTGTGAGCGAGACTGGTGTGTGGAACATGCAGCTGTCGTGTGTGAGGGCTGCCTTGGGTGCGACAGTTGAAGCAAAGCTTATTGTTGTAGTAGAGTTCTGTTGGTATTTTCTTTGTGGTTCATGTAGGAATTCTGATGTTCTGCTTTAGACTTTGTACACCGAAAACCAGATGTTGAAAATTTTGATGCTTTTTTATAAATACTCAATAAATATTAAAAATTCAATACTTTATGTTTGTGATTTTTTTGCTGTGAAGTACTCACTGTTTAATATGATAAAACTCATAAAATTAAAATTCATGATTCATCAATAGAAATATTCCATAGAATAAATATGGGTCTAACAGACCTATGTTTATGCGCCTTGATGACGAAATTAGTCTTATGCTCCAAGGTCCTGTGTGTCTTTCCGTGCTTTGATAGCTTATTTCTTTATATGCAGGGTAATTTTGTATTGCATGGATGTATCACACATTATTTATCTATTTGAGTCCTCAAGGACATTTTGGTTGCTTCCAGGTTTAGGCAATGAACAGTAAAGCACCGATAAACATTTTAGTACAGATTTTTGGGTGGGTGTCAGTTTTCAGCTCATTTGGACACTTTTTTTTTTCCTATTGGTGCTAAATCAAGTAGACACTGAGCAGATACACGACAGTCAAGAAAATCACTGCTTTTATGGGAGCGGGCGATGGGGAAGTGTGACTGTAGAAGGTTTAAACTTGTGTCTTGCAGAAATGCCAAACCGTCTCCCCCGGCATGTAACATGGGGTGTGGGGAGACGCTGGAAGGACATTTTCCTGGGTAGTTGCATTCAGAACCACCGAGGGAGCGCCGACTAAACAACTGTAATACAGCTCACTTATAAGCCTAGTTAGTTTTATTTCCCATAAAACTTTAATAAATTTAATATGTGTGGTTTTTGTTAAGCATTCAAATGCCTTGATAGGACAGTAGGACTTCTTTGCATACATAAAGTATTCTTATTGACCTAATAAGCTCAATGTTTTATTTTTTGCATTTTATTTTAGTTTTTATTAGTACGTTTCCAACACATAACAAATATATTTATCTTTAGTTTGTATGCATCACACATCTTGATCCTTTTTACTTTCCCTTCTCCTCCTCTCTCTCCTATCTGCTCCTGTCCCATCTCCACAAAGTCTATCTTCCTGTTTATTATCATCTATCTTTTATTTTGCTGTTTCAATTTTTTATACTTATGGTTTTTCATGTAAGAGCCCAGTAAAACAAAGAAAAAATTTTTTTGTCTTTTTGAAACAAGGTTTCACTTTGCAGTTCAGGCTGGCCTCGCACTCCCTGTGTAGCCCAGGCTGGCCTCAAACTTTCAGCAGTCGCCCCAAGCGCTGGGATTACAGGTGTGTGCTGCCATGCCCAGCCCAGAACCAAAATTTTAAGTGTGGTTCCTTACTAATAGCTGGCATCATCCATATATTTATTTGCTGTTACAAGTGCATTGCGCTAACTTCAGAACCTTGATTAGTTCCTGTCCCTAGGTAAGTGTTCAGCAACCCTTGTCACACAGATAATTGCTGAGTAATGACTGCCTCATTAGAATAAAAGTCCAATTAAAGCAAAGGCTTTGTCTGTCTGGTGTTTAACTGTGTCACGCATCACATATCAGACACTCAGTAAATGCTTATTGAATGAAAAACAGATTGATTTGAGTTCAGATCTCTATGAGGTGTTTGAATCTCTGGTCTTAGATTCCCTTGACCATGTCTCTCTTACTCAGTAACCTCCCTAACCACAGTAACCAGCTACCTGCACCCCTTCTCAGCGATGGGGAAGCCAAAGAGAGTCTTTGGTAAGTTACACATGAGAGATTACCGTTAAGACATTTGGTTTTAGTTAAGTTCCTGCTCTCTCGAACATCTTTGTGTCATATAAACCCAGACATGAAAGTAGTAGTGTGTGCACTGAGCTGAGAGTAAAATGCAATACTTAAAATCGATTTGAAGGCTTCAGCTGTTAAACTTGCTTCCTGTGCAGCAAGGTATTTACATTAAACATTACCATATACAGTTTTTAAAAAGGTGTCTTATATACAGAGTAATTT
The DNA here is from genome assembly GCA_004363535.1 of Dasyprocta punctata. Classification (NCBI taxonomy): domain Eukaryota; kingdom Metazoa; phylum Chordata; class Mammalia; order Rodentia; family Dasyproctidae; genus Dasyprocta; species Dasyprocta punctata. The sequence continues at coordinate 16,235 of RJWM01025049.1, read as the reverse complement.
ATAGTAAAATACAGAACATTAAAATAAGATAAACATGTTTAAAAGGAATAGATATGAGAATCCCCTCAATAAATTTGAATTTTTAAAGTATCGGTCAGGATGAAGAAATGAATGTATCATTAAGTATTGAAGTGCCACTGGGGATCCCACAAGCCCTTACGTTTGCAAGTGCTATGCCTGAGGAGGTGGTTACCCCGACGTGATCTTAAGCAGGTGTGGGCTGGAGATCAGGGGTAATATTGGAGATCAGGTGTAATATTGCAGACGAGAGCACCAGGGATAGGCCCGGGGAGTGTTTCAGGACTAGCAGTGGCATCTGCGCAGGCTGTCTTCACATTAGTGCCACCCCGCCAGCCCTCTCCTCATCACCCCCACATCAGCACTTAGCACCCAACTCTGTTTGCCTTTGTCTTCTCTAGAGGAGGAGCAGGGCAGTGGGGTTGTGGGATTCAGGATCACCAGACTGTGACATGGCTCCAGTTCTGCCCTTTACTGTTTAATGAGCTCATTTCATTCTGAATCTCACTTGTGTTCTGTAAAGATGGGGTGCTTCCAGTGATTAGTTGGTTGGTATTGGAAACAACATCATTTGTAAAGTTTGTGAAATCATTAGTCACACGGTGGCTGTGATGTTGTGTTAGTGTCTTTTCTCATTGCTGAGACAAAATATTCAACACCCAAAGTTAAAGGAGGAAAGGTTTATTTAGGTCACAGTTTGTAGAGATTTCAGTTCATAATGGGCTGACTTCAAGGCAGGGTGGTGCATGGCAGAGGGGCAACTGTTCACGGTGGCAGAAGACAGCAAAAACAGCAGGTAAAGGGAGACCAGCCTCGTTCTGTCCTTTATATTGTATAGAGTCTACTGGGATTAGGGCAGTGTCAATTCAATCAGTAGACTGATCCAGCAATCACTCGTCCTTAATCCCAGCACCCTTAATCCCAGCATTGCACTACAAATCAGTTACACACTAGATTCAGCCTGTGTAAAAACCCTGTGACCACGTGAGGCTTTAGGGGGACCATCTAGACACAAACCGTAACAGACATGATCTGCATGTAGAGCTCTGGGGAGACAGGGAGCCCTCCTGCACATCAGAGCCCCGGGAGCGTGGGAGCACTCCCGATCACACACCCCACGCACACTGAATCAGAGCTCTAGAGGCTGATGTTCTGGAATCTCATTTCTTAAGTTTCCCAGGGATTTTGATGTGCTTTCATGTTGGAGGTTACTCCTCCAGGAGGCACAATAATTTTGAGGCATAGCTGCTTTCTTCAAGACTCATGTATCTACTCATGAAATAAAAATTAACAACGGAATTAGGGAGTATTTTGAGATTGGCTTTTTGTGTGTACTTGGTTGATGTACATTTAGATAAGACAACATGGGATTTGTGGCCTTGATTTATTGTTAAATAAGGTAGCAGATAGTCCAATTAGGATAATAAGATCATTTTAATATGTCAGTTATGAGTACATCTTTGCCATTTCTCTGGTCTCACAGCTGGGAACATTTTTCAAAAAAGACTTAAAAATAGACCTAAGTATTTTGGCTAAATTTATTTTTATTGTGAAAATACCACCCCCCACACACACATCTTTTATAATTGAGTTCATTTCTTTCAAATTCTGTAACTGTAAAAGCAAAAAGTTTGGTGTTGCACAATTGTGTTCATGATCTTCACAATGAGTTGACTCATTTAGACCACTTTGCCCACTAGCCTCCTTAGAAACTGTGCTGGCAGTGACTGAGAGACTGGCTGTGGTGAAGAACTAAATCATGAACTCTGGACATTGTCCTTTTACAGTTTTCTGGTCAAAAAGACCAGTGCCATTCAGAAACTTTATTGTAAGGATTTCTATAAGTAAGTGATCTGAAAATAAGATTGGATCAATTAGAGAAATTATGTGTCTACTCATTTCTCTCACTTAGCGTGTATAATTAATATACCTTCTCAGAAATTGTTTGAAGGACATCATAGTCAAAAAGCTGACAGGTGTTCTCTGCAAACAAAGCTGTGATTATCACCTAGATTTGGTTTGTTAAAACAGTGGAAATAGATCAGGCGTAAAGATTGCCTTTTTTGAAGATTAGAAAACAGCAGGTAGAACTAGAGGGTGAAGTGTAGAGGCCGAGGGAGGAACGATCAGGGAAACAGGGCCTTGTGTAAAAAAGTTGCAATTTTATTACAAGTGAAGTGGGAAGTCATGGGAGAGTTGGGAGGGGCTTGTGTCTGTCTGCAGAGGAAGAGTTTGAAAGACTGTTGTGCATGTGGGTATGTAGTAGGTCAAGAAGAGATGTTGGTAGTTTAAATGAGGGTGGTTGTTTGCAGATGGGAAAAGTGGAGGCTGTATGCATTTTTTTTTTTTCAGCACCGGGGGTTGAACTCACAAGCTCGCACCTGCCAGGGCAGGCGCTTAAGCCACTGAGCCAAACTCCCAGCCCTGGTTTTTTGAGGCAGGGTCGCACTATGTAGCTCAGACCAGCCTTGCGCTCGCGTTGTAGCCCAAGCCAGCCTCGAACTCACAACGCTCCTCCTACCTCAGCCTCCAGAGTGCTGGGATTAAAGGCGTGCGCCACCACGCCTGGCTCGCTGGATGCATTTTTGATGGCGTTGTTATTACAACATACTGCTGGATTGGTTTAGGGCATAACAGAAAAACAGGAGTCAAGGCTGACTTCTAGGTTCTATTTAGTGTCTACTGACATGTGTGATACATTGTGAGATAATGGATCCAGGGCAAATCTAGGCGAAATCAAAGTTCTTGGAGATGCCTTTCAGTCATGTGTTCTGAGATGTCTTTTTGGCAGCCAGATGTATAAGACTAGTGCTCAGGGACCTACTCTAGAGGGAAAACCTGGAGATTTATCAGTGAATCAATGGCCCTTGAAACCCCACAAATTGATGATGTAATCTATTTATTTAGTGGTTGTAGATAAAAAAAAAAAGACTCAAGACACTTCCTGGTTTTTAAACATCAGAGAAAGAGGAGGGAGCGGCAAGGTGAGTGACAAGGGACACGGGCAAGGTAAGTAAAAGAATAAAGACATTGAAGGAGAGAGAGAAAAAAATAGACATTGAAAGGGAGAGTAGTCAAATCTGTCAGGCACTTTTGAGAGACAGAAATTCACTAGAAGGAATGAAAAAGAAGGATGCCAGGTTAGATAACTTGTAGACCAGTCACTAGATGAACAGAGGACTCAGCAAGGATTGGTATCTGTAGGAAGAATAGGTGAATAATGGTTATTAAGAGTTACTAAGGATGGCACATGAGGAATGAATCAAAAACCTGAAGCCAAGGAAGAACTTTCTAAGATAATGGAAAGACACGTTTGAGGAGAATGATCTATTAGGCAGAAAGAAAGACTAGTGAGAGAGAAGAGACAGTTACTGGAAGGAAGTGAGAGGAGGTATGTTTGAATTTGCTGTGCTAGGAACAGTAGACTGCAGGCACTAAGAATAAAAATGCACCTGCTATATGCAAGACTGTACAAGACACTGATTCTGAAAGTCTAGTAAAATGCTGGATAAATGTAAAGCAATGATAGCATTCTGTAATTTCTTTATTACTATTCGCCTTCCTAACCTCCTCCTGCCTCTCTCTGAGCTCCTTTCAAGTCATGTGTGTGTGTATGCGTGTGTGTGTGTATTAGTACTACCACATTTCCCTGAAAATTAGACTTGATTGTAAAATAAGTTCTAGCATCATTTTTCAGGATGCTTGTAATATAAACCCTACCCTCAAAATAAATCCCAGTTAAATCCTCAGCCAGATGGACGCAATTTATGTATCTGTTGCAAACTGTGATGGAAGTATTGAATAGTAAAATTATAATGTTGACATATAATTAAATATAAACAGGTAATATTATTTACATTAATACTTACACTAAATGATAATATAAATTATAATATTTGTAAATACCCAAGCAGGTACCTTTGGACAAAAGATAAATGTGTATGCAAACAAATGAACTCGAGACTTATTACCAAATGACCAGAGTACAAACACAACACACAGATAATGTGCATATGCGATAATAAATGAATGTGGCTGTGTCCAACACGAATCTTCATAATTCAGTGTGTCATGTGTTGTCCCAGAGGTATTTAACGCACTCATGTGAAATTAAGAACTATTTTGTGAATTTTGGTGCCTACAGTTTTTCCTCACTTTTGTGTGGCCATCATTTTTAATTACCATCATTTTCTTTGCCACTCCTGTCTCGTAAGTTTTCACTTAACACTTGATTTAATGGAAACTGGGTGAAGCCCCACCTGCAAGAGGTTGTGACTTGGTGAAGAATTCATAGGCCTTGCCCTCACTGGCAGCTGTGTGACCAGTGCACTCTGAGGAGGCTGCATCGACAGAAAGTGCTCATTTTAGGGCAGCTTGCTTGCTGGACTTGAGAGATTGGGTTCACGGTTCTATAGGAAATGGAGTAGCAAGAAATCCAGGCTGGAATTTGGGTTTGGAGCATTATGACACTGTTCCAGAAGAAGACGACATGACTTTATATAAGTCAATGTAGATTTCTGTACATGAGTGGATGTAGATTGTTGTACATGAATAAATGTAGGTCATTATGCATGAAAAAAAGATATTCCCTGAAAATAAATCTTATTGTGTGTTTTGTAGCAAAAATTAATGTACAACCTGGTCTTATTTTCAGGAAAATGTGGTGATACAGTATAATGTGTGTGTGTGTGGGTGTGTGCATTTTCAACCACTAAACAGCAAGTAGAATATTCACCTCTTTTCAGTCATAGATTCTTTCAAAATCCTGTATAAATAATCACCCTTCTCCCTTAGGAAAGTACAAAATCATAAGTGGTGGTATACATTTCAGGGGCTTCTTAGGCAACAGCTAGTTGGTCAATGTTTCTAGATGAAAAGCCAGTTCTAGAATTTAATGAAATAACCAATCTGTTTCCTCCGGTCCTTTTGGACTGTATATCAGTAACTATTCCTGAATCTTGTGATCAAGTGCAAGGTGTATATGAGAGAAAGTTTCTATGTTATGCAGAGTGTGTTCTTCCATTGCTATATTTCTGCAGAATATTTTAAAAGTAATATTCATTAAAGAAATAAAATTCTAGACTTCAGATTGATAAACTTAGTAAATTGGGACATGATTTCAAAGTCACTGCAGATGGCACAGCAGGGACCAGAAACAGGCTAACTGCTGCTGTTTCAGAAGGGCCCTGGCTGTTTGTTGTCCTTTAGTTTTGCAGTCAGAGGCTGATGGGTCATGTTTGTGGGGAGAAAGACTTGGGCCCAGTGGACCCTTGGTAGAGTCTCAGAGATGGATTCTGCAGGCCATCCTGAAGGAGCAGAGTCTGTCCTTCAGGTTTTACTATGGGCTTTGCTTTTGGGGCTCCTGCTTGCCCTAATCAGGGTCAGCTGAGCAGAAAGATTTAGAAGGGCATGCAGTCCCCTGTTTGATATATGGTAAACCTGAGATTTTCTAAGGTAAACCTGAGATTTATGGATTTTTAAAGCATAAATGTTATAGGGCTTATTGAACATCTTCTAGTATGGTGATTCTCATATCAGGATTGTGGTGGCAGGAAAAAGCATGTGTTACCTGAAAAACGTGTATTACGATTCTTGTTTCCATAATACAAATTATAGAACAAGCACTGATCAAAGTTCTTCCTGCTGCAGCAGATTTGCTGATAGTGAGAAAGTTTTGTAGAAATTTTGGGTGAAAATATGTAAAGATTCTAAGAGTTGAACAGTTGAATCAAATCCCAGAGGTCAGTTGCTTACTCACTATTACATAATTTTGAGTGTGGGGCTGAGAATATAGCTTGTAACCCCTTGCTTTTTTCTGCTAGGCCTGTGTCCTTGGTGCCATATAAAAAAGTTTATTGGCCAGAATGGACAGTTTTACTGCTCCAGGGCAGTGGGATCCACAGCAAAATAGCTTCCTAGGGATAAAGGTTGTAAGCAGGAAAGACCTTTGCTTACTTCTTCCTCTACCCATGCGTTCTTTTCCTTTGAATATGGGACTTTAAGGGCCTCTCTTTGCTGCAGTGTGTTTCTCAAACACACTGAGGCAAATTTGTGCCTCAAGTCTTAGAAAAGTCTCATGGAAACTACATAGACATATGAGTATTTGCATTTTCTAGTTATTTTTTAGACTTCTTCCAAGGCATCACTGACTGCTGTACCTGTCTCCCCTTTCTAGTATAAACTGAACTCTTGGTTTCAGTGAAATGTAATTTATTACAGACAGTGGAGTTTTTATACATGGCTGTCATTCTGAACCAAAGCGGAATGTGTTATCCAGTGTTTGTGAATGGCTGATTTTAATTTTTTTTCTTTTTGAAAAAAAATTTTTTTTTTTTTAGAATACGGTGACTTTTTTTCATTTGTCATTTCTGAACCGATAGGCAGGTCTTCTCCTGGGGTTTTCACTTCACCGTGACCACCATTTAGTGTCTGCCTACCTTGTGGACATCTGGAAAATAGGAAAAGAATGAAGGGTGAGAGTTAAGCTGTCTGCCGTTTAAACTTCTGGATGAAGATGAGAGCCTGACATGCCTTGGTTCAGAGGACAGGCTACATGTACCCTCCTGAGAGGGACTCACTATCTTATTACCGCATCACTGTCACCAGAAGTTGTCACTCTTTTGACATAAGATCCTCCTTTTTCCATCTTCTCTTGCCTAGCAGCTGTCTGTTGCCTTTCGAAGCCCCATTTTATTTTAAATGAGTGAGAAGGAGAGCGGGTGAAGTTGTTCCTGTTAGGGAGGTCGGCAGAGTGATTTTGAAGAACCCTACAATGAACAGAGCACGTGTTGTCGTTTGAGCCATGTGGTGTGGAAATCTATGATCTTTAACAATAGAAGGAAGCTTTTAGTTTTCTTTAAAGCATGGGTGGCCTGCGAACATACCCATCAGAACAGTTAGAATAAGACATTCTCTTAAAATTAATTGTGAAATCCCTTGTGATATGTTAAGACTTAGGTAGACAAGGAGAGGAACATTAAAATTCTTTTAACTGTGATCCTTCCCATCCCTGGCTTTCCTGGGGTGTGGCTCTGGGGGATTGAGAATTGGAAATGTAAGGGACATTGTAGCTTGGGTTCAGGACAGGGTACTGTGGAGACTCTGAAAGATTGTGTGAATTGAAACTGAGAAATGGTTCAGGGGACTGTTTTTCCTTATATTTTCTTTAGAGATTTTTTAGAATTTATTTTTAAGCTTTAGGAATTGAACCCAGAGCCTTCAATATCCCTATCTTTTCTTGTTTTACCTACTTGCACATCAGTCCTTTCCTTTGCTACAGCCAAATAATGGGCTTTACTTTGCAGTAGAAGACAAGACAGACCACTTAACACGAGAGGCTTACCAAGCATTGCACGTGTGGATGTCATAAATTTTTCCTTACTTTTTCATTGATACTGTGTGTTTTTAAAAATGCAAATGAGTGAAGGAGAGAAGCAAGACTGATAAAATGAGAAAGAAAAAAATGGTAATGAGACAAAGACACCAGATTGTTGCTTTTCTACCAGCTGTTTTCTTTTTTCATTTTTTGCCTTTTGCTATCTAACTTTTTTGGGGGTCAGAATATTTTACTTTCACAACCAGAGTAAAAATACTGTTCGTATTTAAAAAAAAAAACTCATAGAGGATTTTTAGGCAATTGGAACTATCCTGGTTTATACCATAATGATGGACACATTTTATGTTTGTCACAAGTTATAGAATGTACAACACAAATGGTGAACTTAACCATGTACTTTAGCTAATAAAAGTAATCAATATGTCTCATCAACTCGAGCAAGCATAGTCCGTTAACTCAAGTTGTTAACAATAGGATGTCTTAGTTACTTTTTGTGTTGCCGAGGCAAAATACCCAACACCCAAAGTTAAAGGAAAAAAGATTTATTTTGACTGATGGCTTGTGGAGGTTTCAGTCCTTAGTGGGCTGGCTCCCAGGCAGGGCAGCGTGGCACAGGCGCATGGCAGAGTAAAGACAGTCCCTGGCAGGGCAGGCAGGAGGCAACAGCGAGGCGGCGGCTGCAAGCCTCTCTTTTCCTTTTATCCGATCTGTGCTACAAGCCTTTTGAGTGGTGCCGTCCACAGCCAGCGTGAGTCTTCCCATTATCCACACCCAGAACTGTGCTAAACCAAGTTAGTTGCCACACACCCATAATCCCAGTAACACACATGCTAGATCCAGGCACCTCTAAAAAAGCTCTATCTGTGAACACAGACTTTGGGAGGATACTTAGATACAAACCATAACAGGGAAAAGTGGTAAAGGAAAGAATTTGGGAACACTCTGAATTTTCTGCTCAATTTTCCTGACAACAGAAAAATGCTCCAAAAATCTTGTTATTTTAAAAAGTACTATAGACTACTGCTAAATTTGCAGTGGTAAATGTGTCTGTTGCTTCGTTACGTCTGTTAGGGGCTTACCTTATTAACAGCACTTACATATGAGGTCTCTAGTGGAATAATGATGTTTTCATCACATGTGAGAAGTCATAATCTTTCCCAGTAGATCATAGAGAGCTGAGAGGATTACAAAAGAGACTGGTTTATTGACGTTGCTTCTTTTATTTTTTATTAACATGTATTAGTTGTGCATATCAATGACCTTCAGTGTGGTTTCTCAACCCATGCATACTGTGTGCCCTGATCAAGTCAGGATACTCAGCGTTTCCTTTTCCTCGTTTATGCTTGGAGCCCTTGAGCTCTTCCTTTCTAGACCTTCCTTTCCCGATCCAGTATCTGGTTATCATGAGCTACAGTCATCGTTCTGTGTTGTTAAATACCAAATCTTATTTATTCTACCTAGCTGTGTTTTGCGTTTCTATGTTTGAACTCCGTTTGGAGGTTATTTCTTCTGTCCTTGGTAGTCTCAGTAGTTTGCTTGTGGAGAGATGGAAACTAATTTTCACGGAGTGCTGCCTCTGCTGGGCACGGTGCTGTTTCAAACGCCCTCAGGTACCCTCTATGGTGTCCTTGTGGTATAGATCTTACCCTCTTGTTACAGGTGAGGAAAAACCCTAAGCCAGGTTACAAACCAGCAGGGATAATGCCTGAAATTTGGAGCAACCCGATCCTTTGCACCTTTGACTTAATGCGGTCAACACTGTGACTTAACTTTGTTACAGAGTGGGTAAATTTTGCACCTTTTTTTTATATGTCTCACCACAAGATGTTATTTTGATCCTGTGAAACTGTTTCTTGACATTTTGGCAAAAATGTTAGGCATCTTGACCTCATTTTCTTTGTTCCTGTCAGATGATCTCTCTTAAGTACCTCAGACCATGTGAGTCTCCTGAGAAAGCTCTATGATGGGTTTGAAAGAAGCCAGCTTAAGGTGGGAAGTGTTCACTTGTTAATGAACTGCAGGAATGAGGCCAGCGTGCACCAGGTCACAGCTTGGAAAATGAAGGCAGAATCAGAAGCGGTTAGGAAGAAATCGCCTGGATGTAGTTAGAAACCCCTAAAAAAGGTTTTTGAAGCACAAAATATTTTTCCTTAGGACAACCAGAGTGTATCAGACACAATCCAGAGGTTGAACACTCGCATTTCTGTGCGTCTGTCCAGGCAGACCTGTTTGTGTGTGCACGCAGCTTGCTTACACGGTTGGCACCACAGTGAACAAGTGGCTAGTACTGAGCACGCTGCATAACTAAAAGAGAACCTTGGCACCTGGAATCCTACTTTGTAAATCCTGCTAATGTTTCCCTTGGGGTCTGAACTGAATACAGATCTGTACTTGCAAGTGAAAAGCAACGTGCCATTTCCTGATTTGTCAGACCGACTTTTCACACGGACACCAGGAGCAAAGTTGCTTCCAATGTTGCTTTTACTGGAAAGGTTTGCAAAGCAATAGGAATTTTCCCATTTGGTCTTAATGGGACAAATGCATTATTATTTTACTCACGAAGAGAGGCTGTTGTTTTGTTTGCTTGTCTTAAGTAGATGAAAGAAATTTTGATAGCTCCTTAAATCTACATCTTCTTAAGAATGGGAGCTAATGATGTTTGATTTGAGGGCATTTGAATTTGATATATCCTAAAATTTGCATCAGATAGTGCTATTTCTCTTCTGGCTCTAGTATTTCAGCTGACTAGCCCATTCATCTGTTAGTTTTCCCTTCAAAAATGCATACTTACAGTTTAACGTAACTCATACATATTTGTCACATAAAGACAGATGCAAGTTTCAATTTTATCTTTATTTTTAGGTTAATTTTGTAGGTTTACCATATAATTAATGGCCTGATCATTTTATTCATCAAAATTAATTGAAGGTAACATTGCTTAAGCCAATAGAAAGTAACTATTTCCATCTCTGTAGGTAAACCTTGTATATATGACAGATATAATTAGAGCTCTGAATTTTAAGGATAATAGTTGTTTGGAAAACCAACATATTTTATCATATTCCTGAATAAAATGTATCCTAGAAAGCAGCTGGTCTTCTTAATGCTTGAGTAGTTATTGGGGACTGATGAGGCTCACGACCTCCCAAACCAGTGGACCATGGAGGCTTAAATACAAGAGACAAGTAGTATGATTTTAGGGTCCCAGGTGGATCAAAACCCTCTAACAGAATTTGAGATTCTCTGTGGATTGAGACAAAGGACTTGTCTGGGTAGCCTGTATTTATTCGGGTTTTAAACAAAGGAAGGGATTAAAGTGGATAGCAAAGGAACTGAGCAGGACCTTGGGAGTTGGTTCAAAGACTTCTCCAAGTAGTACATTATGCTAGTTAGGAGAACTGCCTCATCTGCAAGTTGTCATTCACCACAAGGGTGAGACACCTTCAGCTGCAGTCTCCATCTAGTTAATTGGGGTGGGAGCCAGGCGTCCTCACTGGGGGCCTTGTCTTGTCCTTTGAGGCATCACAGCAGCACCAGTGACTCATAGAGGTTCATTCACCATGAATCTGCTCCCTTCTGCATACAAGGGGCCTAGGCCTGGGGCAGACTCACCAGTAAACACAGAAAGTCAGTTGGGCAATTTTAAATCCTGCTCAGAGCCTCGCAGCAGGTAGTGGCAGGGAGTCCTCTTGGACCCAGACCTATGGGAAGATTGCTTGGCACAGAGGTCCAATTGCCCAGAAATGAGAGTTTCCAGCCAGGTGTGGTGACAAATTCCTATAATCTTAGCATTTGGGAAGGCTAAGTCAGGAGAATGGCAAATTCAAGCCAGCCTGGGCAATTTAGCGAGACCCTGTATCAAAAATGAATGAATGAATGAATGAATAAATATGTACATAAAGGGCTGAGGTTCTAGCTCAGTACAGAGGACCTTGATTCAATACTCATATAACAAAAACAAATACCCAATGCATAATGGAGCCAAAGGTGGTCTCCAGGGAATTTTCTATTCCAGAAGCCAAAGTTCATTTTCTGGTTAAAGGGAGTAAAACCTTTATAAAAGCATGATATAGGCAGATTTAGTAGCCTGGAGCATATCTGGATGGCTTATATACTGTTCTACATCAGGTAATGAAGTTTTGGACATGATATATGTGGTATAGTTCTTACAGATACGTATGCCATCACCAATTTTCAATAGATAAGTCATTTTGAAAATTTTACTAAGAAAAAGGTAGGGGTTATACCCTATTTTCACTGAGCTGTCAAGTTATGATTTTGATTTTGTTTAAAGTGGTATGGGAGCCAGGCATGGTGATGCACGCCTTTAATCCCAGCACTCGGGAGACTGAGGCAGGAGGATCCTTGTGAGTTTGAGACCAGCCTGGGCTACAAAGTGAGTTCAAGGCCAGCCTGAACTGCATAGTGAGACCCTGTCTCAAAAAATAGGGCTGGGAATTTAGTTCAGTGGCCTAAGCACCAATCTGGCAGGCGCGAGGTTTTGAGTTAGATCCTAGGTACCAAAAAAAAAAAAAAAAAAAAAGGTTCCGCAGAAAGAATTTCCATTGCCCCTTGCAGTGTCCTTGGTAACTAGCATGTAACAGAGCATTAGTGGGCTTGAAAAGTTTAGAAAGATTTTCAAAAGTTAGGGAAGCATTGTAATAGCTAATTGTATAGGCAATTAATTCTGGCAGCTGGAGGGAGGCGACCTGTGCAGTACAGTTAGGATTGGGAATTAGAGAGGTGAGTATAATCTGCTTTCTCTGAATCTTAATCTTGGGCAGTGATTTAAATAAAAAGGAAGTGTGTTATTTAGAAGGTGGGGTGGCCACATGGCGAGTGATACTCCTTCCTGCTCTCGGTGCTCATGCAGCCTTAGTGTGCTAACCCTTGTGTCACCCATGAGATGGCAGTTCATGTGAAATGTCCAGCAGGAGAGAGAAAAGCATTAGATTTCCAGTATTGCAAGTAATTTGGGGAAGAGGGGCTGCATTGGGGGTAAGGTTGGGATAGCTTTTAGTCTACAAAGTGAAGGGTTTTGCAGGTGATACACACACACACACACACACACACACACACACACGCACACATATAAGCTCACTTTCAGCACACAATGTCTTGGTCTAAACCAGATGGTGGAAAGAAGGTCTGGCAGTAGTCAGGAGGTGGGGCATTTAAATCCCTGTGCTAGGCTTTGTTCTCTTCTACTTTATAAAGTTAGATTGTGTTCTTAGGACTTCCACATAGACAGTTTTCTGTCCTCTGCTCTTGTTCATATTCCGTTTTCATGGATTTGCAGAGGATTCTAGGAATTATCAGGCTTCTTTATAAGCTCCAGATCAGTGTTTGATATATAGCACCATATCCTTACCAGGGCATCGTCAGCTGCCAATCCCAGGAAACTTTCACTCAAATGATGTAGATAAAAGGAAGTGAACTACCTCACACCTTTAGAAGGGGGTCTCCGCGCGGCCTGTGATACTCCTTGCCCGTCTCTGGGCTCATCGTGCCTTCGCATGAGCTTTATCCTAAAATACTAACCCTGTGCCACCTGTTAGAAAGGTGTCCAGCAGGAAAGAGAGAAGCATTAGTCATGTAAATCATTTATTTAAAAAAAAACTGTATATTTTATGCTTTCTCTTTTTTTCTCCTTTTGGTCGTCTCTCCTGACTAGAATGTAATCGGTGAGGAAGACAAGAATTTGTCTTGCATTTGCCTGTTGTTCAGCGCCATGTCTCCACCGTCTAGCTTGGTGTCTCTCACATGAAAGATACTCAGTGACATTTGTAGGATAAATGAATGAGGCCCCTTAACATCATATAAGCATGTCTTGCACTACATAGACCTATAAGCTTTAAAGCTACATCATCTCTGTTTTTGAAGGTAACTCAATTATAGAAAAATACATTATATAATTCTGACTAATCATTCTTGGACATCAGCATCTCTCTCCCACTCATCGAGAGGTGTCATTTCATTCTTCATCAGTTAAATTTGTTAAATGGAAACATTGTTTTCTGGGGAAAATTTCAGTCAGAAAATGGAGTAAACCCTTTATTTGAATTTGTCTTGTATTCCATTTATTTCCTTAAAAATTAAGTGATAATTTAAAGCTAAGAAAAACCAACCAAAATGTCCAACTTTAAATTTACATTGTGTAGGTAAGGGAAAATTGGTTTTCCAGCCCCTTTTTTTCCTGGAACTTGTGGTAAAATTGTATCATGCGTATGACAAGTAATAGGCATCGCTCAGTGCAGCCCTTTATTAGAGACATGTCCATTTTCATTTCAGTTAATATAATCTCTATGGGAGTGTTTCTGAAAAAATAAAGTGAAACTTCCCCCCACTCCAGACCATGACACTATTATGTCACTGAGCTAGAATGACAGTAATCTGTTTTCAAACCACTAATAGCTGTTCTGTCAAGTTATCACTAGAATAGTGTGTTTGGGTAGATTCCTGAGAAGGGACAGTCTCTTTTTCAACAGCAATCCATTCCGTCTACTTCTATTGGATCAGTCTTCTAGACGGTTACCTCATGTTATATAGCTCTCTTCTTTTTTGTTTTTTTAATACTCCTTAAGAACTCCTTAAGGACCCCAGCCCTTTTCCTTCATCTTTGTCTCTATCATTTTGCATCAGCTCTTTTCTGGAACAAGATGCATATTTCTCTCAATTTATGATTTCTTCTTCCACCACCCTCAGGTTCTGTGAGCTTTATTGCCTTTCTTGTGTCATAGCTGTGGGTTCTTTAGGAGCAGCTCATATGACATGTGTATTAAAGGTTCTGTACTCCTGCTGGATGTTATTGCTCCTTCCTCTTCATTTGCTGGTATTTCCTTTGTTCAGTTTCCATACTCTTAGGGCACTTAACATAGCTGTGTTGTGGGCAAGTTATTTGTGTGTCTCTTCTTGTCCACTCACATGTGGAAATTTTGCTTTAAACGAGGATCTAGGCAAGATTCTTCTTTGAAGTGTTACCATGTATGTATTGCCGATTGTTCTCTGCAGTAGCTTCAGTAATGTTCTCACAGAGACCCAGAGTGCTTGAAGTAACTTACTTGCACATTTCCACCATGTCTTGGGTACTAAAAAGGAAAAACAGAAATTACTTACTGCAGTGGTTGGAAAAACATACACATGCATCAGCCCAGTGCCCCATGCCCCATGCCAGGGTATGTTGGGACCATGATCTGGGCAAGGTGGGTGTGGCCAGCTGTGCATGCGGTCAGTCATCACTTGGCTGTGTGGGCCCACAGCTTGCTTTGATTTTATAAGGCAGCTAACTGGAAAGCAATGAACATCATCTGATGACTCCAAATGACACCCAGTGGTCTAAATTGGTACCCAGCTTTTGAATAGACTCCCCCTCCCATTTCCTCCTTCAGTCACCAGCCTTCACATAGACTACTCTCCTGCCATTTCCCCCTCTTCTCTCCCCTTCATCTTGTCAGGAGCAGTTCTCTTTCTGGTTGGTCCATTTCTTCAGAACTGTTCTATGTAAATGGAGGAGGGGCAGCAGTACCTTATTTCTCCTTGTCTTATTTCCTTTTAAGAGCCCATTAGATTTTTTTAGATGATGATGATGTGCCAGTACAATGTTTGCACAAGTGACTGAATCACAGGAGTGCTATGATTAATTCACTGATGTTCATAGCTGAATGGACTATTAGGAGGTGGGTCACCGGGAGTGTGCCATTGGAGGGTATATCTTGCTATGCTGTTACCCTGCTTGGCACCATGAACTAAGCAACTTTGCTCTATCATTCCCTTCTGCCTTAGATCCAACCAACTGAACCCCCTGAAACCATAAACCAAATTAAACCACACTTACTGTAGGTTATTGTGTCTGAACAATGAGAAAGCCGACTAATATGGAAGACAGAGATAACAATTTATTTTTTATTGAACTGCTTTACTACCTTTAAGGAAGCATAGCTTATCACCGTATTTTTTAAAGTATTTCTCTAGCAAGGTTCCAAGCAATCTGAAGATGTTGTTGGATGATTTTTACTATACATGTAGTATAATTTTTGCTTATATTTTAGGATGAATAAAATATTGAAAGTATTCCTGCACTTGCTGTAGTTTTCCATATCTCCCAAGGTTATATAATCATAAACAGGTCATACAGGTGTTCAATAAATACTGGTTGAATGAATGGATAAGTAGTTCATTAGGTAGATAACTCACGTAAGAAAGTAAAAAACAGGTAATTTAAAGTACATTTTATTAATATTTTATTTACTAATCTTATAAAATAATAGGTTATCTCAATACAAAATTAATCTAAATAGTCAATATTAAGTCAAAAGGTAAAGCACCACTCTCATTATATTGACTTTGTGTCATTCTTCGCGGGTAACCTTTGTTCTTGTTTCTGGAGTAGATCCAACCCCCTCCTCTTTGTTTTTAAATATGTACAAGTCTCAGTGCTTCCCCTCACTAATTATATCCCAGACATGCCCCAATATAAGAACTTATAGAACTGTTGCATAGTTTTAAGTGTCTGCAAAATTTTATGAATGTGTCATATTTTACGTACCCAGAGCACAGTGAATGATAGTTGAGATTATTGTTTACTGTTTCATTGTTTTTTACTGTTGATAGCATTGAAATAACTGTTCTTCTTAATGTATATTTGCTTATTTCTGCAACCATAAGTTACCAAAAAACGTGCTACTTCAAAGGCTCTGGGAAATATCTTAAATTTCATTAACATTAACCCTGATTTCTCTTCCCATCCTAGTGACACTCTGACCTCAAAAGGGGTGTGATTGTACTTAATTTCTCGAATTCTTGTCTGTGTTAAATAATATTTGGGTTAATTTACTCTGAGTTGCACGTGCTAGACTTCCCCACTGCTACCGCCCTGCTCCCA